>SJYX01005809.1:0-11449 GCA_006410675.1 Oreotragus oreotragus | reverse complement strand
AAGACAGTCTTACTGAGGACACAGGTCAACCCCAGACCTACTCACCTTTGGGGAAAAAGGCTTCTACTGTTGCTCCTATTCGGAGAAAGCAATGGCACCCCACCCCAGTACTCATGCATGGAAAATCCCATGGATGGAGGAGCCTGGTGGGCTGCAGTCCATGGGGTCGCGAAGAGTCGGACCGGACTGAGTGACTTCAGTTTCACTTTTCACTTTTCATGCATTGAAGAAGGAAATGGCAACCCACTCCAGTGTTCTTGCCTGGAGAATCTCAGGGATGGGGGAGCCTGGTGGGCTGCCGTCTGTGGACAGGACTGAAGCGACTTAGCAGCAACAGCAGCAGCATTGCTCCTATTGGCCCTTGAACATCAGCAGGGGTTTTTTTTTTTACCTCCATTGTATGGGTTCAGGCAGGCCTACTGGCTTTCATTAGCATATTCAATTAATATTGCCTGAAGGGTGGTGTATTGCTCAGCCTGTTCAGGAAGCCAATTGTCTCGCTATATCTCACTGTCCTCACTGTTCCCTGAGCTTAGAGCAGGCACGGTTTGCACTAAGAGGCTGGAAGGAGACCCGAGAAGCTACAGGGACTGCAGACACGCTGACCTCTTCTGCCTGATGTCGTGGCCGTAGCAGCAGCCACAGCATAACCTGGCACGACACAACCTCTCTCCTGGCTGGCGCAGCGGCCAGAACAGGATTCCCTCTGGGCTGACGCAGCAGCCGCAGTAGCCGACATGCTGTGTCTGCCCTCTCGTGGCTGGCCCAACGGACGCATTTGTGGCGGCGGCAATGCTGCCGCTTCCTCGGTGGAGCTCGTCCAGGCCTACCGCACAAAGCAACCTGTGACCCAGCCAGGCCTTGCGAGGCACATGCGCAGTTCTGTCAGTGGTTCCAGCTGTCACATCATCCTTACTTACAAAGCGTGGGGCAAGAGCGAGAGGCCTGGGGTGAGAGAGCCGAACACGCCTTCTTGGCTAATTTGCTCTCTTCCCCATAGGTGGGTTGACAGGCCTGGTCTTACAATACCAGGCTGGGGAAGGATTCCCCACTGAGACAGTGATGGCCATCCTCACAATACAATCGGGTAAAGGCGATGCAGGCATCTCATGTAAATACAGTTCAAATACACCAATTTCAAACTTTCACCTCAATTCCATCAACTCTTATAACTTTTCCTTCAGTCACCACTAGAACCCCATCAACAGATGTCAGTCTTACAAGGAGCCCGGAAAATTTCCCATTCCCTGCCGTTGAAACTCTTACCTTAAAAACCATCTTCAATTAAAGACGAAAGAGGCTTCTCATGTAAATACAGTTCAAATACACCAATTTCAAATTTTCACTTCAATTCCATCAACTCTTATACCTTTTCCTTCAGTCACCACTAGAACCCCATCAACAGATGTCAGTCTTACAAGGAGCCCAGAAAATTTCCCATCCCCTGCCGTTGAAACTCTGACCTTAAAAACCATCTTCAATTAAAGATGAAAGAGGATGTTCCAGATAGTGGTTGGGGACTTCGAAGGGGAGAAAGAAATTCACATGGAGATGGTAAAGCAAACGTTTCTTTGGTAAACAAATGTTTGCTGGGCCGTGCAGTGCAATGGGCCACCGAGTGAACTGTGATCTCCAGGTCTTGCTGAGTTTTTCCAACCACACTCAGCCTATAATCGTTGCAGATATCTTCGATGGTAGCTCTATTGTGGGCACAGACTCTACCTAAAAAATTTTTAGGCAGTTAGGGGATAGGTCAAAATCTCTTCCTCAGTCTTTAGGCCTTGATTGTTTTCAGCTTGAAATAATTCACATGCCAGAGACATTTTGGGGTGGCAAGTTTTGTTCCCCTACATAGTCGTATTTAGATGACTATAAATTAGCCCAAGAAGAAAATGGCTATTCCTCTGGAAGACTGAGATCTTCTCAAATAACTGCTAGCAAACACATCCACGATGGAGGAGTCACTGTCATGGGAGGGGCCTGGAAGTGTTCTCTTTCCCTGGCACGTAGGTTGTGGGCAGTTCTCTGGCAGAAAATGGGTGTGTGGGTATTTTGACAAGGACTGAGTGATCCTTGCCCTTTTGGGAATGTTAACTGGACTCTAATCCTGCCGCTGTTGTGATATGATAAATTGGAATTAGACAGTGACAGGATTGGTTGAGGGCCCTGTGGAGATAGGAAAGCAACTAAACGAATCATAAGGCTAGAAGTTCTTTCTAGATGTTTGTTGGCATTTGTATGAAATGTCTGACTCTTTGAGACCCCATGAACTATAAGTCCATGGAATTCTCCAGGGCAGAATACTGGAGTGGGTAGCCGTTCCCTTCTCCAGGGGATCTCCCCAACCCAGCGATCGAAGCCAGGTCTCCCACATTGCAGGCAGGTTCTTTACCAGCTGAGCCATCAGGGAAGCCCAAGAAAAAGGATATGTTTTGTAATATATTAAGTCTAAAATATATGTATCAAGTTTTTAAAAGATGTAATCTCTGAGTGATAAGATTATAATTGTTTTTTCTACAGTGTTTTCTTTTACATTTTTAAAAACATAAGCATATATTATTTATACATTAAGAGAAATAAAAATATTATTCAAAATCAGTGTAATCATAACTGCTACAATTCTGGAGACTTTTCTCTAGGCTAGGTGCTGAAGCTCAGTACTCGGCATGCATTCATTGCTTGCTTTCACCTTGGAGAGTAGAACTTGCATTCTCCACATTTAATCAGTTCAGAAGCAGGCTTATCAAGGTTCAGTGACTTACCCAAGTTCATATGGGTAAGTACATGGCAAAACCAGGATTTAAAGCCAGGTGTTTTGTGACTCTAGGACCTTTGGCCTAAACTTCGTTAGTAAAATCAAGACACCTCTTCAACTTTCGATTGCTGTCAAATTCATATACTTTCTCGACAGGATCTAACCACTAAAGCTAATCCTTCCAACATGGTCAATTTTGGATTCTTACCTCAACAACAAGATCTTTTTTCTTCACTTCTCACCATTTAACTCTCTCTCCTTTTTAAACTTAGAATCCCAGGAAATTATTATTTTGAACAAACCACAAGAAAAATGATTCTGAAACTCAGTCTTATTAGTTGGGCCTCTAGATGGCCTAAGAGGTTGGCTAAACATTCATGGATGTCAGAAAATTAATTGTTTTTGCAAACTCTTTTAATTTTCTCACGAGTTGCCCCCACCACCCAACCCACACCTTTTAAGAGAGGAGTCTCACATTGTTCATTGAATAAAAGTTATTCTGATGAGTCCTGCTTAATGGAGAACTTATTACATTCCCTGGGGGAAAGCACAACCAACCCATAAGAGTAGGCGTCTTCCTGCTACGGAGACTCCTGCTGAGTCTTGAGCTAATAGATAATGGGGCCTCTAAAAGGGCAGGGTAGGCGGGAGGAGGACTGGGCAGCCAAGGCAACAGGCAGACATTCAGGGGGTAGGACAAGAAGCAGTTGACTAGAGAATGTGGAGGTACGCTTGCTTCTCACTCTTTGTGGGAGTTTTGGGCTATAAAGTTGCTATGATCTCTGAACTGAGACTACGGAACTATTTGGTCCTGTTTTGTTCCAGATCCCCTGCTCCCTTCTCAATACAAAAAGCTAGAACCTCAGTCTGCACATTCATAATGTAGCTATCAGAAAAGGCATCACTTGGCCCACAAAGGTCCGTATAGTCAAAGCTATGGTTTTTCCAGTGGTCATGTACAGATTTGAGAGCTGGACCATAAAGAAGGCTGAGCACCAAAGAACTGATACTTTCAAACTATGGTGCTGGAGAGGACTCTTGAGAGTCCCTTGGACTGCAAGGAGATCAAACCAGTCACTTCTAAAGGAAATCCACCCTGAATATTCACCGAAAGGACTAATGCTGAAGCTGAAGCTCCAGTACATTGGCTACTTGATGCAAAGAGCCAACTTATTGGCAAAGACCCTGATGTTGGGCAAGAGAAAAAGGGGGCAACAGAGGAGGAGATGGTTGCATGGCATCATTGACACAATGGAGATGAGTCTGAGCAAGCTCTGGGAGAGAGTGGAGGACAGAGGAGCCTGGCATGCTGCAGTCCAGGGGGTTGCAAAGAGTCAAACACGACTTAGTAACTGAACAGCGATAACAACAACAATAGACAAAGCATGAAGGAGTCAAGATCCAGAGGCTTTATAATGAGTAGAGGGAAGAAAGAATTTACAGAGGTTGTACAGTTGTTCAGTTACCGCAATTTTCTGTGTAAAATATGTATAAAATGATAACAAAACCTTGAAATATCTGAAAAATGACATGCCTCCAAAAAGTGAATCATGTACTGCAAACCAAGCTAAAGAAAAATGTATTTCTGACCAAGTTGTCCCAGAATTCTAGAAATGCCAGAGAAGACTGGCCTGCTTCCAGATCTGCTGCTGCTAAGTCACTTCAGTCGTGTCCAACTCTGTGCGACGCCAGAGACGGCAGCCCACCTGGCTCCCCCGTCCCCGGGATTCTCCAGGCAAGAACACTGGAGTGGGTTGCCATTGCCTTCTCCAGTGCATGAAAGTGAAAAGTGAAAGGGAAGGCGCTCAGTCGCGTCTGACTCTTCGCGACCCCATGGACTGCAGCCCACCAGGCTCCTCCATCCATGGGATTTTCCAGGCAAGAGTACTGGAGTAGGGTGCCATTGCCTTCTCCGAGATCCTCTGCTACTTGTGAAATGTGACAAATGCTCTCAAAACACTCCCAATCTTGGGACATTGTGAGAATGAATTACAGACAGCTCCTGAGGACAGCTAAATAGCACAGTCTGGAGTGAGCAAGCCAGTGCTGCCAGTGGCCACCTACTTTCTCTCTGTGTGGTCAGCAGCCTGGAGCAGACAAGATCAGCATTTGGATCTTTTGATCTCCCTTCGTGTCTCCTCTCCTTTCTTCTTCCCATGTACATTCTCTCTGTGTGGGTGACTCCTTATGGTCTCCCAGTGGGCACTGGCTCCCAAAACAGTTTATTTGGATCTGAACTAGGCTCTCCACCCCCATCAACAGCCGCCTCTAATGAGAAATTAAGATGCGTGCTCAGCAGGCGCAAGCTGTGGGAGGTGTCATAATGCCAAGGATCATAATGCTAACTGCTCTCAACCAACTTTCCTGTGCTCTAATTAGAGCTTTCTTCTCTGAGATATGAGGTTCCTTCTCCTGGGTGTTCAGAATGATTCTCTTGTTTGATTGGCTACTATATTACCTTCCACTCAACTGGACCTTAGTTGGTGTGTGTATGTGTACACAAGCGCTCCTATCTGACCCAAAGCTTGGGAATCAAGAGCTGAAAACTTTCCCTGTGTCCCCTTCATGTTCTTTCTCCTGGGGAAACACATAGGACAAATCTGAAAATGAAGCACGAACCAGGATCCTCTCATGCCTCATTTCCTTCTGGCAGTGTCTTATTCCATTCAGGCTGCTAAATACCACAGCTGCCTGCCTTATGTACACCCATGGCTGATTCATGTGAATGTATGGCAAAAATCACCACAATATTGTAAAGTAATTAGCCTCCAATTAAAATTAAAAAAAAAAAAAAAGAAATTTCTCTCTCAGAGTTCTGGAGGTTGGAAAGTCCAAGATCAAGGCACCAGCCTGGTTGGGTAAGAGCCTTATTCCTGGTTCACAGTCTGTGACCCCTTGCTGTATCCCCACCTGGTGGAAAGGGCCAGGGTTCTCTGGGGGGGTCTTTTTCATGAGAACGCTAATCCCATTCATGAGGGCTCACGACCTAAGAACTGCTGAAAGGCCTCATCTCCTAATACCATCATCTTCAGGGAGTTATGATTTCAACATGTGAATCTGGGGAGGATACACACGTTCAGATCATAGCAAGCAGCATTTAACCTAAAGTTTTTGGGTTGTCCTTGGAGTCAGTCTGAGGTTTTGGGTAGAATTGAGTCATCCTCCACATTCCTCACCCCAAGGCATCTTAGAATGAATTTAGCAGAATAGCAACATTGATTTGCCTTCTTTTAGTCTTATTTTTAAGGAGAGATATGTAAAGAAAATAGTTCCAAATACATACAAATGTAAGAGTGAATTTTGACCTCAAAGTGTTCCTTAAATGTTGCTTAGAGCATCTGACTGAGTGTTGACCAGGGATTTCCCATGAGGTTTTCATTCCTAGGCCCCTTTTATCAATTTGCTTAATTAATTAAATTAATAAACACCAATTTAATCAATAACTATGCAGTAAAACAACTCTAGAATGTATTTGCCATGAATAAGGCACAAACCTCATTCATGATAAATGAACCAATGTGTGATTCCATCACACTTGGCGTTCCTCAGGCTAATGCAAACATTTCATTACTTGTTGAAATGACTGTGACTTTTCTTCTTCCAGAACTGATTCCAGCTGGTTTCCACATGAAAGTCAAGAGTTGCGCTGGCTGACTTTAAAGCTCCTAATATCTTTTGAGAACTAATAAAAATAGCTAATATTTATTAAGCACTCACTATGCACTCGGGAGGGTGCCAAACACTTTAGTGTAGCACATTATAATATTTAATCTTGACAGTTTTTAGGGGAAGTTACTGTTAATATCATCTTTGTTTTGGAAGTGGAGAAATCCAAAGCTTGAGAATATTATTTAGCTCATTCAATGCCACATGGCTAATAAGGGGCCAGAACTGAGCTTTAAATCCAGATGTACTACATTCTAGCCAGTTTGCCTA
Source organism: Oreotragus oreotragus (assembly GCA_006410675.1). Taxonomy (NCBI): domain Eukaryota; kingdom Metazoa; phylum Chordata; class Mammalia; order Artiodactyla; family Bovidae; genus Oreotragus; species Oreotragus oreotragus. The sequence continues at coordinate 4,758 of SJYX01005809.1, read as the reverse complement.
TATTCTCAACTGTTGTTATATGTTTGTTGTTTTTAACAGAGGTTACCTCTTTTTTTTTTTTTTTTCTTTTTGGCTATGCCACGTGGTACATATGCTCTTATTTTCCCTGATCTGGGATCGAAACTGCACCTCTAGCAGTGGAAACACAGGGTCTTAACCACTGGACTGCCAGGGAATTAAGAGGTTACTCTTAATATAGTTTGTGACGAATGGATTTGGGAGTCAAACCAGCTGTAAACTGGAGAAAGTAATACTTAATATAGGTCACACATAGAAAAAAATCTCACCTTCAGCTTTCAAAGTGGCAGCTGCTAGATTTCAGCCTTTGCTGAAGAAAAACTATGCTCTAGCCAGTCATACATAATTAGGTGTCGGGAGGTCATAAAGATCAAAGACGAATAAGACAGAGGCCCTGTTGGATAATACATAGTCTGCAAACATACTGAATCACTATGCCCTCCCTACACCTGAAACTAACATAATTTTGGAAATCTATATTTCAATTAAGAAAGAGTACTTGTATTCTTTGTTTATAATCTTGTGTGAAGGAAAGAAAAGTAAACTGTAGGAGGTAATTCTTTCTTGTGTATGTGTGTGTGTGGTGTGTGTGCATGTGGGTGGTGGTTTCTGTGTGTGTTGTGCACACGTGCAGTGTTCCTCTGTGGGAATGTTTCGCGTCTGTGTATGGTGCAAGTAGAGGATCGTGCTTGCATTTGTGTGTGATAGGTGTGTGGTGTGTGGGTATGAGAGTGTGTGCTCAGGCATATGGGCGTACTCAGATGAATCTGTGTGTGTTGGAGAGTTGTTCCGATGGTGGCAAAGTGCAGTTATTCCATGGAACGATCTTGGATTAGTTCCTCCTCAACCTTCAGGCTAGGCTTAAATTTTTAACATGACATGTGCCATCAATAATAGAGAAAATAAAAGCTGTCTTCAAGGAAATGACTGTCGTAAAAGAATTTAAGGAAACGTGTTAAAACTCACTAGTTTTGCAGAGAAAGCAGTGGGGGAGTCACATGGTTTGCAAGGTAAGCTTAGCTCGCAAGGAATGTTCTGAGGTCCAAAAATGTCTCTAGCTTTGGTATATAATCTGAGAGGAATCTGAGGTTATTTCTCTTATTGGTAAAGCACAACAAATTGACCTGTGCTGTTCATTTGGCTGTATGTTCAGTGATGGCTTCTCCCCAAATTTTGAGGGTGGTAAACTGGATTACAAAGAGCAGAGGTCCCTAGCCCCTTGGGCCATGGACCGATATCAGTTACCTGTCTGTGGCCTGTTAGGCATTAGGCACTATAGCAGGAGGTAAGCGGCAGGCAAAAAAGAAACATTCCCCTTCTCCCCGGGGCTGCATGGAAAAATTATCTTTCATGAAATCGGTCCCTGGTGTCAGTGAGGTTGGGGACCGCTGACATAGAGGGCTTAAATGTTCATATGTGATACATGGATTTCCAAACTCTTCTCTCAGAGAGGTCAGCAGTCCCTCACAACATTCCTTCCTGCCTGTCAGCAGCTGTCTGCTGATTTCTGTACATGTGGGTCCTTGGCCTCAACTTCAGTTTCAGCCCTGAGTTTTCAGATGCGCTGCTCTTATTTTCTGCATCCTGGCATGCGGACACTGGCCATCTTCCATACTCTGTCTTTACCCTTTTGTCTAAGCATCTTCTATTTTCTCATGTGGAGTTTGTGCTCTAAACCAGGAACTGAAAGAAACATCATACATTTTTCAGCTGGGGTCAGTTTGGGTGAACACCGGCTTTTGCAGTATTTGCAGACCTGGCTCGTCATATATATGTTCGGTTTCGTCTTACCTGCCCATTTACATTGGTAAGTCTCTAAGGCTGGAGTGAGACGTCATGGTGCTTTGATGTCTCAACCCAGATCCTGTCTTACAAGCATTTGTGTTCTTGACTGGCAGGAGGAGTGCTACCTACGCACCTGCAGATTCTTCCATGCAGGTACTCAGTGGCTGCCCAGCAAATGATAGTTCCTTTCTAGTGCCCTGGAGGGTACCCTCACCACCTGGCTGACTTTCCATGTTTGAGACCCATTCGACTGCTGTTTCTTGAATACTCAGTGTTTTCCACTTTAACCCTCTCCCTCTCTCCGGAGTAATTGTTCTGTATTTTCCCTCTGCAAGATCAGACTCCTCCTGCCTTCTTCTAATGTGATGAGATACTCATTCAGCTCAAATGTGTATTGAGTATCACTGAGTATTAGGCACTCAGCTTGACACCACATGGCAAAGACGCTTTGTTCACCACTCAGAAATTTACAGTCCAGGAGCTCAATCAAGAGAGTGTCTAAGTGGGACTTGGCAGGAGATTGGGAACATAGGAACATGATGAAATGGTGATAGAAATGATGACTGCTGCTGCTGCTAAGTCACTTCAGTCGTGTCCGACTCTGTGCGACCCCATAGACGGCAGCCCACCAGGCTCCCCCGTCCCTGGGATTCTCCAGGCAAGAACACTGGAGTGGGTTGCCATTTCCTCCTCCAATGCATGAAAGAGAAAAGTGAAAGTGAAGTCGCTCAGTCTGTCCGAATGTTAGCGATCCCATGGACTGCAGCCCACCAGGCTACTCTGTCCATTGGATTTTCCAGGCAAGAGTACTGGGGTGGGGTGCCATTGCCTTCCCCGAGAAATGATGACACTTAGCAGATTTATGATGTTACCTTTTATGTAAAGGAGAAAATAAGGATTATATATATATATATATATAGTTAGTTGCTCAGTTGTGTCTGACTCTGGGACCCCCTGCCAGGCTCCTCTGTCCATGGAATTCTCCAGGCAAGAATACTGGAGTGGATAAACATTCCCTTCTCCAGGGGGTTTTCTTGACCCAGAGATTGAATCTGGGTCTCCGGCACCGCAGGCAGTTTCTTCACCATTTGAGCCACCAGGGAGCTCAGAGGTAGTGTAACTATGTATACGTATAATATGTATATACTGTATATGTAATATATGTACATACATATTCCTATTTGCCTACACATGTATAAAGAGACTCCGGAAAGATTCACAAGAAAATAATAACAGGAATTATGGAAGTACCAAGGGTAGGAAATGGTCTGATGGGGACAGCAATGGGTAGAAGATTTTACTGTATTCGTTATTAAATATTTTCAAGCCATACAAGTGTAATATTGACTCAGAAATTAAATTAGAAAACAAAATGCAATACATCTAATGTAAACACTCTGAAGGAATTTAGGATATGAAAAAAAGAAAACATTTTCTGAACTCAGCATTCTAATGCAACCTATGTTAACTCTTCAGTGTATTTTCTCTCTCTATTAGTAATGAGATTTTTAACACAAATTCCCTTAAAATAAGCTCTGAATGGAGGATAGTGGGCAAGCCAGAAAAGATTTTTCATACATCAACATTGGACCTAGGGATACTTCATTATTATAGAAACTCCAGATTGGAAGATACCTTTGGGCATGTCAACAAATACTTATCCACTTTCCTTTGTAATTTTCTTTAAAGTCTTCAGCACTTTCCACTTAGGATTTCATATAGCCTCTTAAATTCATATCAGTATAAGTTAGATAAAGATAGAAATTCTTTTTTTCTTAGATATCTAAACAACTATTTTCTCCATATTATTAACAGAAAGTTTCTTCCATTGATTTTAACCAGTAGTCAAGGTTCAGAGTCTGCCCAAGGCTAAGTGTAAATCTCTGCATTTGTAATTTTGATAAATCATACCAATTGCTTTCCACAATGGTTTATCAACTTGAACTGTCACAAGCAATGTATAGAAATACTTGTTTTCCAGCAAACTCACAGATAAAGAGGTAAGATCTATGGTTACCAGAAACATGGGCAAGGCTAGGGGTGTTGGAGAGGGGGAATTGGATGAAGGTAGTCAGAAGGAACAAATTTTCAGTTATAAGATAAAACATTGTAAAGATGTAATATACAACACGATGAATATAATTAACACTTCTGTAGTTATATATGAAACTTGTTCAGAGTAAATCCTAAGAGTTCTCATCATAAGGAAAATAAAAATTTCCTTCTTTTCCTATTTTGTATCCATATGAGATAGTGGATATTCACTAACTTATTGTGATATCATTTTATGATGTATATAAATCAAATCATCATACTGTACCCCTTAAACTTAATGCTGTATATCAGTTACATCTCAACAAAACTGGAAGGGAAAAAAAGAAATGAAACCAAGCCAGATTCTATGGGGCTTTCCTGGGTGCAAAAGCCTTCCCGGATCCTCCATTCCTTATGTGCAGGGGAAAGTCTTCAGCTGGCTAGATCTTTGCTGAACTCCAAAGGGCAGATGCAAACAGATGCTCACTAGGGAAGTAAGAGTACAGAAAAGTGGTCAAGAAACAGCATCGAAAAAGCAGAATCCTAGCTCTCCTCAAGAGGGGTGCACAGCACTCTGGTACACATCTCTGGGTTCTTCTAAAGGGACTAAGGCTCCTCAGCCCCCAGGAAGGATGAAGGATGAGGCTCAACATGCTTCAGGCTGAGCGCAAGCATGTGGGACGCAGACTGGTTGGAACCAGAAGGCTAAGCACTGAGATTCCTTCAACAACCACTCTGTTCAGTTCAGTTCAGTTCAGTTCAGTCGCTCAGTCGTGTCCAACTCTTTGCGACCCCATGAATCGCAGCACGCCAGGCCTCCCTGTCCAATACCATCTCTTGGAGTTCACTCAGATTCACGTCCATCGAGTCCGTGATGCCATCAAGCCATCTCATCCTTGGTCGTCCCCTTCTCCTCCTGCC
>SJYX01005808.1:216740-294460 GCA_006410675.1 Oreotragus oreotragus | reverse complement strand
ACTGCAGTATTCTTGCCTGGAGAATCCCGTGGACAGAAGAGGCTGGCAGGCTACAGGCCATAGGGTCACAAAGACTCGGACACAACTGAAAGGTCTTAGCGCACATGAGCCTCAAGTCTGTGGCCTCCGGGCTGAACGGAGGCTGCTGACCCCAGTGTAGACACAGGGTCTAGGGCACACTCTACCGCAACCAAAGACGCCACTTAACGCTCAGACTGAAGCACTCTCACTGGACTCACAGTTTCATCTGTAAAGTGACTCCCTCATTTTGCCTCCTTGAAGCTAACTCTGAAGACAGCCCAGCATCCCCTGACTCAGGGTCCAAGGAGAAAGCACTCTCCTGCCAAGGAGCAGAGAGAACAGGCCACCCAGCGCCAGGCCTCTCCCTTCCACCCCCTGACAAGGAAAGGGGCTTGTGCTCTGAGTCAGCGGTTTGCGATCTGGGTCTGGACGGTGAGGACAATCTCCGTTTCATTTGCTGAGGGGTATCCACTCAAAGTCATAGTAGGACATTAACTGACAGTCTCACCTAAGCTGATCTCACACTCTAGGGGAGGTGATTTATTACTTAACACCTATTAGGATTCCCTGGTGGCTCAGACGGTAGAGCGTCTGTCTACAATGAGGGAGACCTGGGTTCGATCCCTGGGTTGGGAAGACCTCCTGGAGAAGGAAATGACAATCCACTCCAGTATCGCCTGGAAAATCCCACGGACAGAGGAGCCTGGTAGGCTACAGTCTGTGGGGTCGCAAAGAGTCGGACACGACTGAGCGACTTCACTTCATTAGGACTCAGACATTGTAAAGTTAGATGTTAAACGACCGGTAAATTGCAAAGGATTTTGTCCAGTAGAAAGGATAACACCAGTGGTTATGGTTCTATTGTCCTCTGAGACATTAACCAGGTTTGTACCCAAGTTTTCAGGTTCATTCATGATTTTCCTTTTTCGACTGTGCATGCACGGATGATGGATGGATATATGCATGGTTATGAAATGTCTTGTACTGTAAGTATGACTTCCGTTAGCGATGGCATTCCAGGTCACTTAATAGAGCACAAAGAGTGGCAATTTCCCCTTCAGGGTCTTGAGGGGAAGGGCATCCTTTTCACTCCACTTCCTTCCCCTCTCAGGGTGACAGCTGCTACAGTCTCTTAGAATTGCCTGAAAAGGGGAGATACACGTTTCTAACTCCCTACGTTTCTCACACGTCGCAGATCCACTGGAAAATGAGAACTCTATCAATGAACCCCTGACCTTGAATTTACCACAGAGCAGAAAGCATCTCTGGAGGATACCAACCCAGACAGACCCAGGAGCCAAGAGAACAAGGTAAGGGACAGCAAATCCCGAGGGGCTGGTTCATGAAACAGTGTAACAGGGTTTGACCTGCAAAGTCTTGGCAGAGCTACAAGAGCGTCTTCTGTTTTAAAAATAACACAAGTGTTTTAGTTGTTCATGTTTTTAAAAACTCTACAATTTCCTTAAAAAAAGTTCCACGGTTACTCTCCTATCACAAAATTAGGAAACTTTAGATACTAAATACAAGAAAACTCACCCCATCACCACCACCCGGAACTTTTTGTGTGTTGCAACTGTTTCAAGTCTTTTTTTCTATGTCTTATGCATGTTCTCTCTTCATAAATTGGGATCTTGTATACACAGCATCTTGAAACTGACTTAACAATACAGGCATACCTTGCAGATACTGAGGGTTTGGTTCTTGATCATCATAATAAAGTGAATGTTGTAGAAGAAGAAGCCACATGAATTTTTTGGTTTCCCAATGCATATAAAAGTCATGTTTGCACTACACTGCTTTCTATTGGGTGTGCAACAGTAGTATGTCTAGAAAACTGTACAAACTTCAACTTAAAAATACTTTATTGCTAAAAAATCCTAATCGTCAGCTCACAACACAAGGTTGCCACAGACCTTCAATGTGTAAAAGAAAAAACCTTTCCAATATCTATGAAGCACAATAAAGCAGAGAGAAATAAAACAAAGTATGCCTGTATATCATATTACTAAATATTTTTCTACACCATGATTTAAAGGCTATAAAATAATCTACAGTATGATTGGACTGTGATTAATTAATCATGTTCCTGTTGTTTGGCTATTTGGATGTTATATCAGCTGGGACTGTATTTAGTTTCCTATAACCAAAAAACCCAAATAACACAGCCTAACAAGACAGAGGTTTATTTCGCTCTTGTGTGAAGGAAGTCTGGAGAGTTGTGACAGCAGCTTCTCAAGCCATTAAGGACCCAGGTTCCTTCTAGCTTTTCCTCCACCATCTGTCAAAATGGCTACCAGAGCTCCAGCCATCACAGCCACAGTTTAGATGGAGGGAAGGAGAAAAGCAGAGGATAGGCAGGCACATGCCAGCTGAGTCTGCCCTCCTTTAAGGAGATTCCCTGAAGCTTACTTAACAACTGGTGGCCAAACTGGGTCAAAAATCAGTCATCTGGCCACCTCCACCTGCAAGGAAGCTGAAAAATGTATGTTGTTTTCAAATCAGGTCTTTCTGTCCCCACTAAATTGGTTCCACAGGAAAGAAGAAAGGAGAATGGATACAAGGGAAGCAATAGCAATTTCTGACCTGGAGGAGGTTTACATTTTTGCTACGTAAATATAAATGCGTGTGTGTGTATTTTCTCATTTCTTTATCTGACTGTGCCAGGTCTCAGCTGAGGCACACAGAATCTGTGACCTTCACTGAGGCACATGGATCTTTTAGCTGTGGCATGAGGCCTCTTAGTTGCAGTGAGTGGGACCTAGTTCCCCGATCAGGGATCGAATCCAGCCCCCTGCATTGGGAGCACAGAGTCCTAGCCACTGGACCGCCAGGGAGGTCCTGGTGGACTTCATTTTGCTATTTTGTAAGCTACACTATGACAAATATGATTGTGACAAAACCCTGAAGCCAATCCCTCATTATTTCATTAAGTTCATTCCTGGAAACTTCACACTCTACAAATTCCTGGATGGTTATAAGAAACTGTGTTTCCATATCTGCCCTTGGGAAGCATGGGCTGGGCCACCTGTCCCACCAGGAGGTGGTGAGGCTTCCTTTGCTTCCTAATGTTACTTTCCCCACAGGGCCTCAAGTTATATAGAGATATAGTAACAAGGACCTAATTTACTTACATGTAAGTATATATTACATATAATTCCTAAGAGAAAGAAATGAAAAAGGCAAAAAAGTTATTGGAAGAGGCCTTACAAATAGCTGGGAAGAGAAGCTAAAGGCAAAGGAGAAAAGGAAAGATATACCCATTTGAATGCAGAGTTCCAAAGAATAGCAAAGAATAGCAAGAAAGCCTTCCTAACTGATCAGTGCAAAGAAANATGATGCTAAAGCTGAAACTCCAGTACTCTGGCCACCTCATGCGAACAGTTGACTCATTGGAAAAGACTCTGATGCTGGGAGGGATTGGGGGCAGGAGGAGAAGGGGAAGACCGAGGATGAGATGGCTGGATGACATCACTGACTCGATGGACACGAGTTTGAGCAGGCTCCGGGATTTGGTGATGGACAGGGAAGCTTGGTGTGCTGCAGTCCATGGGGTCACAAAGAGTCGGACACAACTGAGCAACAAACTGAACAGAATTATATGTTAGGAGCAACTGCTTCCTGTTGTCTCTGGTAAATCTCAGGAGCCAAGAACAACATCATCAGCATCCAACCATCTATACAGGACACTCCAAGAGATGATGAGAATGCCCATGTCAAGGGCTCAACAGGTGGGATTCAGGACACTAGCTCCTCCCCAATTATCACATAAATGTTTTCATATCTTAACATTCAATTTTTAAAAAGAGGGTAGAGATGAGAGTAGCTGCCAGGTTTTGTTTGGAGGGAATTGTCAGGATGCCCTCAATTGTCCATTTGTTCCTATGGGAGGCTGTTCCTTGAGTCTGTCCAGGTCAGACAGAGAAACAGAACAACAGGATATGGAGAGAGAGACAGAAAGAGAGAGCTTGAGAGAGAGAGAGATTCATTTTAAGGAACTGGCTCCCACAACTGTGGAGGCTTGCTGAGTTGAAAATCTGCAGGGCGGGCCAGCAGTTGGGGATTACTGCTGTCATTTGAGCCCATAGTCCATCTGCTGGCACAATTCCTTTTCACTTGGGTGAGGTTAGTCTTTTTTCTATTAAGAACTTCAACACTTTGGATGATGAGACACACTCACATTAAGGAGGGTCATCTGCTTAACTCAAAGTCTGCTAGTTTAAGTGTTACTCTCATCCTGAAAGCACCTTCTTGGAAGAAAAGCTCTGACAAACCTAGACAGCATATTAAAAAGCAGAGACATTACTTTGCCAACAAAGGTCCATAATGTCAAAGTATGGTTTTTCCAGTAGTCATGTATGGATGTGAAAGTTGGACCATAAAGAAAGCTGACTGCCAAAGAATTGATGCTTTTGAAGTGTGATGTTGGAGAAGACTCTTGAGGGTCCCTTGGACTGCAAGGAGTCAAACCAGTAAATCCTAAAGGAAATCAGTCCTGAATATTCATTGGAAGGACTGATGCTGAGGCTTAAGCTCCAATTCCTTGGCCACTTGATGTGAAGTACTGACTCATAAGACCCTGATGCTGGGAAAGATTGAAGGCAGGAGGAGAAGGGGATGACAGAGGATGAGGTGGTTGGATGGCATCACTGACTCTATGGAAATTAGTTTCAGCAAGCTCCAGGGGTTGGTGATGGACAGGGAAACCTGGCATGTTGCAGTCCATAGGGTTGCAGAGTCGGACACGACTGAGTGACTGAACTGAACTGAAAAAACACCTTCACAGAAACATCCAGAATAACATTTGACCAAATATCTAGGCATCATGTCCCAGGAAAGTTGATACACCAAATTAACCAACACACTTCTCACTTTGACCATGGTGAGGGGGGGTTCAAGAGGTTGTGGGGGAGAGGGGTCTTAGAAATCTCAAATGTGGGAGATACAAGGGGTGAAACATCTCGAGGTGAGCTGCTGGCAGCCTGCATGGGAGGTGAGGGGAGAGGGCTGGGTAGGGGGTTATTTACACCAAAGGCAGGGCAGAGGTGTGTGTTTTCTTAGAATCAAGTGTGGACCCCAAGGAAAAGAACCACCTCTGAATCACTTTGAAAAGGACTTCCCCCAAAAGGCTGCCTGGTAGGGCCCAGGTGGATCTTGGCAGGAAGTGGCTATAGAAACTTGGAGAGTCATGAGCGACCAGCTTGAGAGCTTTGTACGTGCCCAAGAACTGCAGTCAGAGGCCACCTCCCCACCAACATGGCATTTCTGAGGAGCCCCCAAAAGCTCTGGAGACCCAAAATGCAGTTAGGGGGATGGAGAGAAGACAGCATGAAGCAGAGGTTTCATGGGAGGCCTGGATGGGCGGAAGGAGTTGGAGTTCCGAAAGAGTTTTCAGATGCACTTTTTATACCCAGCAAAAGAAGCCATTTGTTTATAAGCCAAGAGTGACTGGAAAAGCTTTGCATGTGATCTGCCTGAAATTTCACCCAAGGCTGGGCAGGCAGTTTCAACCCACAGAGCAGGCTGAAGTGGGGGGGNTTGGAGTTCCGAAAGAGTTTTCAGATGCACTTTTTATACCCAGCAAAAGAAGCCATTTGTTTATAAGCCAAGAGTGACTGGAAAAGCTTTGCATGTGATCTGCCTGAAATTTCACCCAAGGCTGGGCAGGCAGTTTCAACCCACAGAGCAGGCTGAAGTGGGGGGGAGTCAAGGGGGACATGAGAACCCTTCCTGTTGGCCTCCCAGCTTGGTCCACAGAGGTCACCTGTGTTCCTTCTGTCTTGGGCTTCATGAGGACAGAGGTTTCGGAGAGCGTGTCCAGGTCAGTCTCAGAAGCCCCACTGTGACCCTTGTTTCTATTATGTTTTCTGAGCTGGATTTCTATGGCCAGGTAGGTCATCATGTACCTGTAATGGAAAAGTTTTCTAGACAAAAACTTCCTGATGGGCTGTCAGGCTTCCACAGCTCTGAGGTGCCACTTTTATGTAAAGTTCTAGATATGAATTTCTCCTGGGAAACACTACCATTCAACAGCTAATGAGCCACCACGTCAATATTTGCTTGACATGCGATGTCTGGGGTACCGTTCCATCCTCTCCTGCTCACTCTTCATTTCACTACCACCTTGGCATTCCGAGGCTCAGATCTTTATTTCTGTAAAGTAATTTGGTCTCTGCCATCCCCCATCTCTCTGTGTCCCTATCTTTGTTTATCGTGTCCTTCATATAGAGTGCCGTGGTTGACTGTTCAATGTCCATGGTCACTTTCCCAATGCTGTTAACCATCCATTCCTGTTAAATTCCAAAGTCCCCTCTGCTCTAAGAAAGAAAAATTATCTCTGACTCTGGTAATCTGTGCATGTAAATGCAAGCTTCTGATCTAAATTTGAACCCCTTCAAAAATGTTTTTAAAAAAAGAGAACTCTACAATGTGCAAAAACTGGAGGCAGTTGAAGAAGGACTCGAATGTTATCTCATGTTGGGCCCCAAATATTTTAGCTCTCTTTTTTTGTAATTGCCATTATAGTAAATGCTTTCATAAAGGCATTTTTAATAGTACTTATTAAAATAAATTTTCAGTCCAGTTCAGTCGCTCAGTCATATCCGACTCTTTGTGACCTCATGAATCGCAGCACGCCAGGCCTCCCTGTCCATCACCATCTCCCGGAGTTNTAAAAGAGCTTTCTTTTTTCTCCAACTGTGGTAATATATTATTTTCATGGTTTAACAATAAAATTTTAAATACAAAAAGCTTCCACCATTAATATCTAGAAAAACACAAAAGTCCACATTGTCAATTCTAAAACTAATCTATGTTAGGCAAGCCCCCAGAGGTAATTCAAACCATCTGGAGGACTGGTGAGGTTTGATTCACTTTTCTGAAAAGCTGGGAAAAGATGTTCCTAGTACGGACCTGATTTATCATCCAACAACGCTGAAGGTTCTTTTGGTGTTTTGATTTCTACAAACCATTCACTACTAAATATTCAACCTCCTTCTCTGCTTCCCCACTGCCAATATGGCCTCGCTCCAAGACCTTCAAATTCTCAGCCCCTCAACTCAAATATCACCCTGGAAAGGCAGGGCTCATAACCTCCAATTGAAGTCACAGACCTTGTTTTATCTTCTTCATGGAATTTACCATTATCTGAAATTATTGAACTTATTTATCTGTTCCAGCTTTTATTGCTTGACCCCTGCCCCCTCGCTGGAACACACAGGACTGTCCATCTTACTCACTGTTGACAGTCACTTTACCCACCCCACCCCCCACCACACCTAGAAGGGCCTAGGGGTAGACAGGAGGAGCTCAATAAATATTTGCTGACTTACTGACCCAGGCTTTCCTGATTCGTTTTTCTCCTTTAACCCCAAGCCAGCCGTCATCATTTGCTTGTCTATCTTAATCCAAAGGGAGTTTAGGAATACCTCAATCCTGTAACAAGTCCTTTCAATTCATATTTCTCCATGTTGCTTGATTCCATCCCAGTTTGTTTCCTGGGAGAAATATAGGGTCCAGAGTTAGAGACTTAGTTGTCTCTAATTCACTGCAGTTGATTTAAAGTAGGTTTAGCTCCTGGTGATGTTTTGCTGAAAACCTGCTTATCACTGAGTTGCTTCACAGAACACATTCCTTCCCCATGACCAAATTCCTGCAACAGGCTTTTGAAAACTTCTCTACACACACTCCAGTCTGGCTAAGGTCCAAGGAACCGATGGGCTAGTAAGAGTCTGAGCTTTGTGTAGGTTTACGCTCATGTTCTTTAAAAAGGGCCCACAATCTCCAATACATGACCCTCCAGAAAGGGAGGTCTGTGGAGGGAGAGGGAGGTGGAGCAGGGGAGATTCGGGTTGGTGGTGACCATCTCGAGATATGAGTATGGAGCAATCATTTTACCTCTGTTGAAAAAATTTTTTTCACTTATCTGTGCTTTAAGACCATGAAGAGGTGTACACTGAGCTATTTCTGACATCACATCTTAATCAGAAAGCAGCTGTAATATAGAAAAAATGCTTCATTTAATCCTGTTTACATGATGGTTTCCAGGCAACTGCTTAATGCTTGATAAGATCATGGGTTTTCACAGGGCCCAGTAAGATCACACAGCCATGTCACTTTGCCAGGAGGGAAAAAGAAGCAGGAGTTTGTGAGCAGCAAACATGGAAGAACAAACAGAACTTTCTTGATGAATCGTACAGAGAAAAAGAAAAAAATCTAGTCGCTCTCAAAAGAGAGATCAAACCCTTGAGAGGCCCCTTGTGGACTGTGTTTTAAAGCTCCACAAGCATAACTAGATTCTGCCCTTTGATCTCAAGATGCAGGTTGTATTTATTCTACTTAAGCTTGAGGGATAGTGAAAATGGCAACTAAAATTGTGCAATGACCGGTAGCATTTAACATTCACCGGGGACAGAAGTAGAGGACTTTCAGGTATACAACTGCATATTACTTTTCCTGAGAGGAAAAGACTAGGCATCAATGCTAGGGACAGAATTCACAGTTTACAACTCTACCTGCACCTGCAGGTGCGACAGTAGCTAGTTCTCCAGGAGAAAAAGGAGGGGTACGGGGGCCTGTTTGCTCCTTGCTCTAACTGCAGTTTTCTATTTTCACAAATGTCCAGCAGTAGGAAAAGCACTGCAAAGAAATAACCCGAGCATCACAGGGTGGTGCCACCCCCTACAAAGACAGACAGACTTCAGCCTGAAATATTAAGGAGCACCCCATCTTTAAAAACTGGTTGTTTTATCAAGCTCCCCAGGCCTGGAAAAGATTGAAGGCAGGAGGAGAAGGGGATGAAATGGTTGGATGGCGTCACCGACTCAATGGACATGAGTTTGGACAAACTCTGGGAGATGGTGAAGGACAGGGAAGCCTGGCGTGCTGCAGTCCATGGGGTCACAAAGAGTCGGATACGGCTGAGTGACTGATCAACAACCACCAGGCCCCCATGTGCAAAGCCATGTGAACAGAGTTGTTGGGAGGCTCATTGCATGGTGTGGCAGTGACAGGAGGCCAGAGAGATGGGGCTGGCAGTGGGGCCGGAAGGAAAGGGAGCCAACTGTCCGAACTTGCCCAGGGCTTTCCTGGTTTTAGTGCTAAAAATCCTGCCTCTTAGAAGACTCCTCAATCCCAGGCAGACTGGGACAATGGTTCAGCCTACAAACAAGCAGAAAGAACACTGCAGACATTGCCTAAGTGCAGACGAACTTAGTCATTCCACGCTCTTAGTCACAGTGAACCCAGACTCAGGAAGCCTGCTCCTCGGTGTCCCCGCTGTAATACTACAGGGAGCCGGCATCTGCAACGCTGTAGCCACCCCACCCTGCTCCCCACACTTGGCATCTGAGTTCTTTCTGGATATCAAATAAAGCAGAGCATTCCTCTGACCGAGCCACTGGTAAAGACATCATTCTTTCACCATTTCACCCTATCAGTCTTCAGTCGCTAAGTCGTGTCCGACCCCGTCAGACTATAGCCCACCATAGACTACAGCCCACCAGGCTTCTCTGTTCATAGGATTCTCCAAGCAAGAATACTGGAGTGGGTTGCCATTTCCTTCTCCAGGTGATCTTCCTGACCCAGGGATTGAACCCGGGTCTTCTGCACTGGCAGGCAGATTCCTTACTTGAAAGCATTCCTAATTGGATGCTTCCAACACAAGCCAAAGCATGTGATTCCAGGACTCAGACTCCGCTGCCACGGAATACCAAACGATGCCAGGTATTTGGTGGCGAGACGAAACAGTCACTTCACCTCAGGCATGTAAAATTTTGAGTCAGAAAAGCCCCAGAAGGCCTTATGATCACTTACACATGGTTGTTTCCTGCTTATAAGTGGAAAATGAAAAAGCAGTCATTGTGTAAAGAGAGTAAGATATCGCTAGGTGTGTACAATTTCAACATAATTAAACGTTTTGGTTCAATTATATATCACTTTTCAAATGGTTTAACTATAAAACTGTTTTTCAAATTTCCTCTCTATAAAACTGAGCGTTCTCTTATTCACCAAAGCTCTCAGGCCCACCGGGTCCACTGCATGCTGCCACATCACTCTGCATTTTTCATTTGGGGGCCCTGACTAGCTATCAAACGGAGTATCATTGAATATTTTCTGAGAAGCCCTAAACCCAGAAATGCCACATCGAAACAGCAAAAACTAACAATGACAGGTATTCCATTTTAATTCACATTTCACAATATCCAGGTTGTGAATGTTACAATCAGTACATAGAGTACAATGCTTCACCTGAAAAGTCAGGCCATCTAATGGGTGAAATAACATTTCCCAAGGCTAGAACAATCTGTTCCCCTTTTTCTAGGAAAAGGAATTCTCTGCTTATAGGGAAGCAGTCAAATTCAATTAGCCTAGTTGTTGAAGAGCTGCTTTTCAATGTGAGCAGCATTTCAATTTGTAAAATAGAGACCTTTCTATAAACTGTATATGTGAACTTAATCCAATTCCCCCTCCCTCCCCCAACCCTATACACATTAAAATTATCAGAATGTTTCGTCTTTCTTCCTGCCCCTCCACTGGCATAGGCCCTGCTCTGGTCTGGCCGGCCAGAGTGATGTGGATTGTCCCAACCACAGTGCTCATCAGATCTGTCTGACTTTTTATTATGTTTTAAACATATTTGTTTAGCTGCACTGGGTCTTACCTATGGTACATAGGAGCTTTGATCTTCATTGCAGCATGTGGGATCTAGTTCCCTGACCAGGGACTGAACCTGGGCCCTTTCCATTGGAGACAGCCACTGGACTAAGACAGGAAGTCCCCATCTGTCTGACTTTAGACATAAGATTTCTGTATCCCAGAACTCCCTCCCCTCCTGGGAAACTCCAACTTCATGACCCAGTCTTTTCCCACTCACCCCTGTCACGATCCACACTCAAAGTGCACACAGAGCCCCTCATACACTTCTCTTACTACCTTTATCATTTGTGCATTTTTACTATTCCCCCCGCCCCGCCCCACCTCAAGGATGTGGCCACAGGATCTAACACACTGCCTCGACATGAGAATCAATGCTTGATAAGCCCGATAAAAGTCATGCCCTGTGGTCTTCCCTACCCTTCTATACCGCCTCCTGACCATTCATGGAACTGCCCAGCTCCACAGGTGGGTGTTCCCTTCACCATGAAAATCTTGACTTAGCCCTGACTACCTCCCACCAGAAAAAAGTACAGCAATTGTGACCTAAACAACCAGGCCATCCCTTCAACTAATGAAGAATACTTAAATTCAAACTGTGAGACAGTTTTTCTTCATTTTTGGAAAGTGAGGAATACTTTGCGAATTCAAATAATTCTTAATCCATTCAATTTACCTGCCTCATAAGTTTTCTTCAAAGAACACACCTGTAAAAGGACAATTAGGTGTAAAGGGAGAATGGTAAATGCAGTGACCTGTATCTCCTTTCTCTGCAAAGGAGTTAATGATCATTAAGCAAAAACACCTCCGATGAGTGCTTACTAACTTTTGCTGTCATAGGAGGAGGAATAAAGATCACAATATAGCATCTCCTCCCAGAATGTTCAAAGCGCAATGTTTGGCGTGTTCTCTATTTGGCCTGACCCTCTTGACGAGCTGTTAAACTGAATCAGTCACTTCCTGGTTTTCTCCTAATCCAGGTCATCACTGTACCTGACCCACATGGTCACTGAGAGAACCAAGCAACCTTGATCCTTCCTCTTCCTTCCTTGCTCATGAATTTCCCTGGGTTCGGTAGGAATAACGTGGAGTTTAGGCTATAGGTCAGTAGACAATCAGGGAGTTTGAGTTACCCAAGGCATACAAGGCCAAGGCCACAGCTAACATACTTGATGGTCTAACACAAAGTAGAAAAGTGTATTCCTGCTTAAAAAAAAAAAAAAAAGAGAGAACTCCATTAAGTTTGGGAACTAGGGACAAACTACTGAGATGTTTAGTCATTAAGTCCTGTTCAACTCTTTGCGACCCCATAGACTGCAGCACACCAGGCTTCCCTGTCTTTCCACATCTCCTGGAGTGTGCTCAAACTCCACTGAATCAGTGACGCCACCCAACCATCTCATCCTCTGCCATCCTCTTCTCCTTTTGCTTTCATCTTTCCCAGCCTTAGGGTTTTTTCCAAGGAGTCGGCTCTTCACATCAGGTTGGCTCTTGCTTAGCTCTACAATCAAGTGCAGTATTTGGGGAAAATGAATGGAGTTTCTACTCGCTCAAAATGATCAGAAAGTTACTCTTTAGCTACTCAAAACACACCCAGGAGCTTGAGATCACCTGATGGATTTAAAAGAATTCAAAATTACTTTATTTAAGGAACTAACTTATCTGCTTAGCATTTGCTGCAAAGCAATGTCTAGACGTTCCAAGAAAGCCAGTAAAATATGCAGGGAGGCTCTTTTGCCCACACACCTCCTGCATCAGAGGACAATGAAACAGCTGCTCTTGAACCTGGGCCACCTGAGCAGCCTCCTGCGAGACCATCCAGCTGACTCTGCCTGCCTCTGCCCCNAGAGAACTCCATTAAGTTTGGGAATTAGGGACAAACTACTGAGATGTTTAGTCATTAAGTCCTGTTCAACTCTTTGCGACCCCATAGACTGCAGCACACCAGGCTTCCCTGTCTTTCCACATCTCCTGGAGTGTGCTCAAACTCCACTGAATCAGTGACGCCACCCAACCATCTCATCCTCTGCCATCCTCTTCTCCTTTTGCTTTCATCTTTCCCAGCCTTAGGGTTTTTTCCAAGGAGTCGGCTCTTCACATCAGGTTGGCTCTTGCTTAGCTCTACAATCAAGTGCAGTATTTGGGGAAAATGAATGGAGTTTCTACTCGCTCAAAATGATCAAAAAGTTACTCTTTAGCTACTCAAAACACACCCAGGAGCTTGAGATCATCTGATGGATTTAAAAGAATTCAAAATTACTTTATTTAAGGAACTAACTTATCTGCTTAGCATTTGCTGCAAAGCAATGTCTAGACGTTCCAAGAAAGCCAGTAAAATATGCAGGGAGGCTCTTTTGCCCACACACCTCCTGCATCAGAGGACAATGAAACAGCTGCTCTTGAACCTGGGCCACCTGAGCAGCCTCCTGCGAGACCATCCAGCTGACTCTGCCTGCCTCTGCCCTGCCTACACTTAGATATGGTGAGGGGATCTGCTCAGGGATGAAATCCAAGCAGGGTCAGGGTCAAAATCTCCCGGTGCCAGAATTTTACAAACTCGAGCTCTGGCCGCAGTCAGAGGTAAATAATCACTTCAGCATCTTTTTTCAGTCTTCAGAATACCAATTCATGCAAAACACAAAACGAACCAAGAGTGGGCAACCTTGGTGTCTCAGTGGTAAAGAATCTGCCTCCCCATACAGGAGACAGTGACCAGGATTTGATCCCTGATCCGGGAAGATCCCACAGGCTGATACAAACTCGAGCTCTGGCCGCAGTCAGAGGTAAATAATCACTTCAGCATCTTTTTTCAGTCTTCAGAATACCAATTCATGCAAAACACAAAACGAACCAAGAGTGGGCAACCTTGGTGTCTCAGTGGTCAAGAATCTGCCTGCCCATACAGGAGACAGTGACCAGGATTTGATCCCTGATCCGGGAAGATCCCACAGGCTGCGGAGCAACTAAGCCAATGCACCACAACTATTGAGTCTGTGCTCTAGAGCTCAGAAACTGCAGCTACTCAGCCCACGTGTCCCAGAGACTGTGCTCTGCGACGAGAAGCAACGAACGACCACAATGAGTAGCGCTTGCAACCCAACTAGAGAGCAGCCCCCGCTCTCCGAAACTAAAGAGCTTGAGCAACGAAGATCCAGCACAGCCAAAAATAAATAAACAAATGGTTTAAAAAAAAAAGAAAGAAAGAAAGAAAGGAAGGACAAAAAGTAAAGCAGAAGATACTGTGGTAGACTTGAGAAAACCTACTGACTCCAAGGATTGTAATTGAGCTACTAATGAGGACTGCAGCATCCTCATCTGGGGAGGGGTGCAAAAATGTCAATGCTGGGCAAATCCTCCCATGAAGAAATGGCCTCTGTTTCTCCATTCATTGGAGAAGGAAATGGCAACCCACTCCAGTATTCTTGCCTGGGAAATTCCATGGACAGAGCAGCCCGGCGGGCTACAGTCCATGTGGTCGCAGAGTCGGACACAACTGAATCGATTAAGCAAGCACTCTCCGTTCATGGATTCTGGAATGGCCTCTTAGGTTGTTCTGGCCAAGAGCATGTGATAGAAGTGATACTGTCCAACTTCTGAAACTGGGCAGAACTGGACTCAAGAATCTTCGGTTCCACCAATCTCCTTCTCGGAAGCTCGATCTACTGTATGAACAAGCCAGGGCCAGTCTGTCGGATGATGGGGGACCCGTGGTCCAGTGTCCCCACCACTCCTCCAGCTCGTCATCCAGGAGGAGAGTTTCCCAGCTGACCAAAAACTGGCCATGGGCTCACTTGTGAGCCCCACTGAGACCAGCAGAACTATCCATCTGAGCTGGTCCACAGAACTGTGGACTAAATAAAATGGCTGTATGTTATTAAACCATTTAATTTATTGATCAGTTTTTAGCAGCAAAAACTCATACATCAGTTTCAAAAACTTTTTAGGAGAAATGGACATATGTCTGAATGGCATTCAACTCCTTGAAAACAGGGAACCAGGCCAGTGATTTCTCAGTCTACAAACTCGGGTGAATGAAATCACGATGAAAACCAAAGTCACAAAGACCAACTCAAATGATCCTAGGGAAAGTGCTTCCTTCACTATCCAGTGAGGGAAGAAGGTACCATATTTTAAAATTCTAAGTAATTTTACTACTAATTTACCAGTGCAGCAGAAAAGCAAATACTAAACTACTTAACTCAATAACGTTTCGCTTTCACTCCATTCCCTTTATTTCTCAGAAGTGTGCTCTTCTGTGTTCCCTTTCCCTCGTTTTTCTAATTCCCATTACTTTGTACTCCCCATTGTACTTTTCTAACGAGAACAAAAGGAACAGCTGTAACTTCCACTTATGGAGGCACCTCAATAGATGCTTTAAAAACATGATATTGTGCATTCACACAACCGCTCCTTTTGGTGCGTATAATTAGACCCATTTTATAGAGCTGTAAACCAAGGCTCAAAGAAGTTAATTACCTTGCCAAGGTCATTTGGTTTGAAGGTGCTAGAGCAGAATTTAAACCACTAACTGTGTGATTACACAGCTCATGAATTTTCCATTATGTAACACTGCCTCCATAGGACAATGAAACCTGCTACAGGCCTCTCATGAGCAAGGAAGCTTGAAATCCAGGGACTACAGTGGTGGTCCAGTGATTAAACTCCACACATTCAATGCAGGGAATGTGGGTTCGATCCTTGGTTGGGGAACTAAGATCCCACATGCCCTGCGGTGTGGCCAAAAGTAAATAAATAAATAAAATTCAGTAACTATAAAGGAAATGGCAACCCACTCCAGTATTCTTGCTTGGAGAATCCCATGGACTGAGGAGCTTGGTGGGCTGTAGTCCACGGGGTCACAAAGAGTCGGACACGACTGAGTGACTTTACTTACTTAACTATAAATCAATTAAAAATAAGTATTTAGATGTATGCATGTATGTGCGGGGAGAGAGTGTGTGTGAAAAAGAATAAAAGAGAAAGAAGTGGCTGTACAAACTGCAATTCTACCAAAAGAACTGGGATTGTACTGATTTTGGCCGAAACCTTTTATCACTTAGACAGAAAGAAGCAGGAATATACGATGGTTAGGATTCATGGTGTGTTTGTCCGAAACCATCATTAAAAGACATCATTGGCCCAATCATCTCTGAACGTGAAGTATACTTGTGTGAAGACATCAGAAGGGGAATCATCTATAATTCACAAAAATGCAGCCTGCTGACCATGCATATTTATGAAAGGTTTTGCATAATACAACCACTACTAAACTCAAGCATACATTTTATTTAAATTAACAAATAATCTTCTCTATCAACTATTTTAAACTTAAAAGTAAGTTATCTCTTTTACTTCAAAAGAAGGGCAGCTTTAAAAAAGTAAATCTACCACTAAACAATAAAATAACTGAATCTTATGTTCTGTATTAAATTCATTTCCTTCTTCCAAATTATTTATAAACCAGAGGGGAAAGATGTAAACGTTTTAAACGTTTGACTGTCCCCAATTTTCCCAATTTTAACTGATTAGTCCAGTCTTCTGGAGATGAGGCCAGCATATGTGGGGGAAAGTATACAAATCCTCTGAATTAAAACCAGGGAGAGAACACCACTCCAGTGGAGCGAGGTGGGCAGGGGATGTCCCCCTCTATGGACAAAGTAAAGATGAGTCTGAGCCTCTCTGGTTGAGTCAACAGTTTCTGCCCACATCAAGGGCCCAAAACCTTGGGGAATCTCATCCTTTGGTGAAAGACTCCCACCCTCATCCCCCTCCCATGCAGCACACTCTCCAGGCCTCTCTCATCTGATCTTATGATGACAGTGACGCCCTCCTCACGCCCAGATTGCTCAGCTTTCTCCACCCCTCTATGCCTGACTCTAATTTATCTGACCCACAGAGCCCCTTTCAATTAGAAACTCAATCTGCTCCACAAACCTGTCTCCAGCTCTTCATTTCTCCTTCCCATCACTCCGACTCACTTCCAGGCCCCACTCCACTTTCCCATTTGCCACCACATCAAATGCCAAAGTCAAGGAACTCTTGTCCTCCAAGTGGGAAAGAATCAGAGAGTGCTCAGGTCAAAAGGCATCTTGCAGTTTTTCAGTGTAAACCCAGGCTCAATGCCGAGCCTGAAGACGAAGCCCTCACAGAGCTGAGAGGACCATGGCTGAGCAGAGCAGCATGAATTATTTTACTGTAAGACGATAAACTAAAAGCCATCTCCCTCCAACTTTGGCTGTGGTTCTGACTTGAGAACATCTTTGAAGACTGCCCTGCAGAAGGATTCAGTATTTATTCTCTGATCTTGTGGCTCCTCTGGGGAAACAGACATCACGCTGAGTGTTCCTTCATCCTAACAGCTTCCAACTCAGAGGCCACATTATCAAAGAGGCCTTCCCAGACCACCCTGGGCAATGAGCCACCCCCTCACTCTGTTGTTATGCAGTTCTCCATAACACTAGCTGCTGCTGCTAAGTCACTTCAGTCGTGTCTGACTCTGTGTGACCCCATAGACGGCAATGGCACCCCACCCCAGTACTCTTGACTGGAAAATCCAATGGACGGAGTAGCCTGGTGGGCTGCAGTCCATGGGGTCGCTAACAGTCGGACAGACTGAGCGACTTCACTTTCACTTTTCTCTTTCATGCACTGGAGAAGGAAATGGCAACCCACTCCAGTATTCTTGCACCTCCTGAGAAATTAGGTGCATGCTAAGTTGCTTCACGTCCATGGGATTCTCCAGGCAAGAATACTGGAGTGAGCTGCCATGCCCTCCTCCAGGGGATCTTCCCTACCCAGGAACTGAACTCATCGTGTCTGCCTGAGTCTCCTGCATTGCAGGCAGATTCTTTACCCACTGAGCCACTTGGAAAGCCCAAGAAATTAAGTACTTATCTAATTCTCTTTTCTCTCTTCCTCACTGGCGTGTCAGCTCCAGGAGGGCTGGACCTCCATCTGCTGCACCTCCAGCATCCAGAATGCAGCACCCAGCACAAAGTGATTACTCCATAAATATTTATTCAATAGGTGAATTCCCACCCCTCCCCTGCTCACCATTCCCCGTCACTCACATACGCATCCGCTTTCACTCCCATGGGCCTGTGTATCCCGCCTGCCAAGCCAGCTGGGGACTGTGAACACTGATTCTGGCACGGAAGCAGTCCCTTTCAGCTGTGGGTCCCTGGGGTGTTCTGTCCTCTATTCTCCTTCCTTTTTTCCCTCCCTCACACCGGCCCCCTCCTCTATGCCTCTTCCTGATCCAGAACCTTCTACCCCAGAGAAAGTCATAAAAAGCATATGGTCTATGTCATCTTCTAATATACTGATACAAAAGATGCATAGACATAGCCCTCCTAAAGAACCTTCTTGTTTTTAGTTTCAAGCCAGAATCTACAGTCTCTTTATCTTCTACTTAGAAAAAAAATTGTATTCGATGTAAATTTTTATTTTATTTTTAATTGGAGTATAGTTACATTACAATATGCTACTTTCTGATATATTGCAAAGTGAATCAGCCATATGTTATACATATATCCCCACTTTTTTGGATTTCCTTCCCATTTAAGTCACCACAAAGCATTGAGTGGAGTTTCCTGTGCTACATCATAACTTCTCATTAGTTATGTTTTATCAGTTCAGTTCAGTCGCTCAGTCGTGCCCAACTCTTTGCAACCTCATAAATCGCAGCACGCCAGGCTACCCTGTCCATCACCAACTCCTGGAGTTCACTCAGATTCACGTCCATCGAGTCAGTGATGCCATCCAACCATCTCATCCTCTGTTGTCCCCGTCTCCTCCTGCCCCCAATCCCTCCCAACATCAAAGTCTTTTCCAATGAGTCAACTCTTCGCATAAGGTGGCCAAAGTACTGAAGTTTCAGTTTTAGCATCATTCCTTCCAAAGAAACCCCAGGGCTGATCTCCTTCAGAATGGACTGGTTGGATCTCCTTGGGACTCTCAAGAGTCTTCTCCAACACCACAGTTTAAAAGCATCAATTCTTCAGTGCTCAGCCTTCTTCACAGTCCAACTCTCACATCCATACATGACTACTGGAAAAACCATAGCCTTGACTAGATGGACCTTAGTCAGCAAAGTAATGTCTCTGCTTTTGAATATACTATCCAGGTTGGTCATAACTTTTCTTCCGAGGAGTAAGCGTCTTCTAATTTCATGGCTGCAGTCACCATCTGCAGTGATTTTGGAGCCCAAAAAAATAAAGTCTGACACTGTTTCCACTGTTTCCCCATCTATTTCCCATGAAGTGATGGGACCGGATGCCATGATCTTCGTTTTCTGAATGTTGAGCTTTAAGCCAACTTTTTCGCTCTCCTCCTTCACTTTCATCAAGAGGCTTTTTAGCTCCTCCTCACTTTCTGCCATAAGGGTGGTGTCATCAGCATATCTGAGGTTATTGATATTTCTCCCGGCAATCTTGATTCCAGCTTGTGTTTCTTCCAGTCCAGCATTTCTCATGATGTACTCTGCATATAAGTTAAATAAGCAGGGAGACAATATACAGCCTTGACGTACTCCTTTTCCTATTTGGAACCAGTCTGTTGTTCCATGTGCAGTTCTAACTGTTGCTTCCTGACCTGCATACAGATTTCTCAAGAGGCAGGTTAGGTGGTCTGGTATTCCCATCTCTTTCAGAATTTTCCACAGTTTATTGTGATCCACACAGTCAAAGGCTTTGGCATAGTCAATAAAGCAGAAATAGATGTGTTTCTGGAACTCTCTTGCTTTTTCCATGATCCAGCGGATGTTGGCAATTTGATCTCTGGTTCCTCTGCCATTTCTAAAACCAGCTTGAACATCAGGGAGTTCATGGTTCACGTATTGCTGAAGCCTGGCTTGGAGAATTTTGAGCATTACTTTACTAGCATGTGAGATGAGTGCAATTGTGCGGTAGTTTGAGCATTCTCTTGCATTGCCTTTGGAATGAAAACTGACCTTTTCCAGTCCTGTGGCCACTGCTGAGTTTTCCAAATTTGCTGGCATATTGAGTGCAGCACTTTCACAGCATCATCTTTCAGGATTTGAAACAGCTCAACTGGAATTCCATCACCTCCACTAGCTTTGTTCGTAGTGATGCTTTCTAAGGCCCACTTGACTTCACATTCCAGGATGTCTGGCTCTAGGTGAGTGATCACACCATCGTGATTATCCGGGTCGTGAAGATCATTTTTGTACAGTTCTGTGTATTCTTGCCAATAGTATCCATAATGTGTATGCGTCCATCCCAGTCTCCCCATTCATCTCATTCCCCTCGCCCCCCTCGTTGCCTATACGTTTGTTCTCTGTATCTATGTCTCTATTTCTGCTTTGCAAACAGGTTCATTTGTACCATTTTTCTAGATTCCACCCTTTTACACTGTTGGTGGCAATGTGGATCGGTGCAGCCACTACGGAGAACAGTGTGAAAGTTCCTTAGAAAACTAAAAGTAGAGCTTCTGTATGATCCAGCAATCCCACTTGGGCATATACTCATAATCCCAAAAGAAACATGCACCCCAGTGTTCATAGCAGCACCATTTGCAATAGCCAGGACATGGAAGCAGCCTAATGTCCATCAGCAGAGGAACAGGTAAAGGAGATGTGGCACATATACATTCTCTTGACTATCTCTTAGCAAATCCATGCAACTACTCAGCCAGCACTACTTTCTTTCATTCCTTAAGAACCTGCTTAATCATAAGCTCTAGATGTTCCCCAGTGATGAATGTTAAGCTTTTCACTTTTCAAACATCTGTACTGGACTTACCTCTCTCTAGCTCTCTGGAAACTCATACTCCACTTTGGTATTCCTCATTACAATTTAACGGTCCTCCCTATATTTGTCCTAAGATAAATGGCAATCCTTCAGTCTTTTGGATACATTCTTTGAAATTTTCTAACTACTCTCTGGTGTCACATGACTCCCTATCTGTGTTTTACTGTTCATGTTTTTTATAGATTAAATTTAAATTGTTTTCTAATCCCATTATTCACAAATTTTATTTGTATTAGTCTTTCGCCATGGAGCTTATCTAATTTTTTCCCCTGGATCATTAGAAATGCTATGCAATTTCTGATACAGGCAAAATTATGTTCAAGTATTACTTGATGTGTTTTTATAGTCTTAAAATAGAAATGATCATTCCCCTCTTATTTTTGGTGGGGTGTTTGTTTTAGACTATTTGCTCAGTGTTTGGCATATTTGTTGAAGAAAGAAATAAAAAAAAAAATGAGCAAATGATGATGATATCAAAATAAAAATTTATCACAATTTCCAGCAGAAACAGATCCTATAAAGTGTAAATAGTCCCCTTATCTTCTTTAAAATTACCATTAAACAAACTGGTACTTAACGGACCAGCAAGTATATATGCTGGCTCCCAAAACACTTGCCAGTGGAGCAATGGAGACACAGACATTGAGAACAGACTTGTGGACCCAGGAGGGGAAGGAAAGGATGGGAGGAATTGAGAGTAGAATTGAAACATATACATTACCACATGCAAAATTAGCCAGAGCAAACTTGCTGTATGATGCAGGGTGCTCAAATCAGGTGCTCTGTAACAACCTTGAAGGGTAGGATGTGGGAGGGAGATTCAAGAGAGAGGGGACATATGTATGAACCATGACTCATTCTTGTTGATATACGGCAGGAACCAACACCATTTTGTAAAGCAATTCAATTATCCTCCAATTAAAAATAAACGAATTTTAATTAAAAACATAAGTGCTTGTTGATTCTTGCCAGTTTCAAATAGAAGAGGAAAAGCTTGGAATAAGCTAATCTTTTGGAGAGAAGTGGCACAATGCCTCACTTTGGGCCATAGAAAGTTTAATCTGGAGATTTTACAAAGAACAAGCAATAACACGTTTTACCACAATTTCATGACTCTGGAATGAATACTAATAAAAATAAGGAAAGTATAAGAAGAAAGATCGGAGGAAAGAACCTATACCAGAGTTAACTGGAGCTTCCTTCTAAAGGCTTTTTACTGACAAGCTGCAAGAACTGTGGTTTTGCACATTTTTTCTGCTTCCATGTAACACTGTAAGTAGCACTCTTCACAAGGTAACATCTCTCATTATATACAGACTCTCAAGTGTCTGGGAAAGGGAGCGTGGAAGACAGGGAATATAGTCTGAATATCTGCATCCCCTTAAAATTCATATGTTGAAGCCCTAACACTCAACGTGATGTTTTTTGGACATGGGACCTCAGGGAGGCAATTAGGTTAAGATGAGGTCATGAGGGTGGGGTCCTCATGATGGGATTAGTGCCCTTATAAGAAGAGACCAGACAGCCTGCTTGCTTATTCTCTTTCTCCTCCTCCCTGTCTCTTTCTCTTGACTCAGAAAAATTACGTCTGTTGTTTAACCAACCCATACTATGGTATCTTGTTATGGCAACTCTCACTAAGACGGAAGGGAAATAAACCTAGATCAACCCAATAATCTGGTTTCTGGACTCATTATCAAGGTATCATCATCGACCTAGTGACAATTTGGGCCAAGTACCCAGGAAGAAGAGCCTCTTTAATGTAATAGTGTCATCTCATCAACAGCAGTTCTAAAAGAGAATATATCCCAGGCTTAGTGTGAGCCCCAGCCCCCTCACAGTGGCTCCACCCAAACCTCCAGTTCCTCCCTAATGCTAACCCCAAACAAAAGATGCTCCAGATGGCTCAACAACAAATCATCCTCGCCCTTCATTTGAACCTAATGGGACAGTTTGGTTCTGGCAACTGGATTCTCTTCTGGATCCCAGGGCCCATAGAATCATGCTTCTGATCACTGGAACCAACATTATATCATAGGCAGCCTGCCATGAAATCTATTTCAAAGGACCTTCTTCTACCCACTGACAGGTCAGCCTCAAATTGGTCATCTGCATGAACTTAACAACATCTGCATGTCACCCAGCAGGGATTCCCTTCACTGCAGCACTCTATCTATAGGACCACCTCGTAAACACCTGTGCTGTGTGCTGAGCTGCTTCAGTCATGTCCAGCTCTTCATGATCTTAAGGACTGTAGCCCACCAGGCTCCTCTATCCATGGGATTCTCCAGGCAAGAATACTGGAGTGGGTTGCCATTTCCTCTTCTAGGGGACCTTCTCAACCCAGGGATCAAACCCACATCTCTTAACATCTCCTGCATTGCCAGGTGGGTTTTTTTAATGCAGTTTATTGAGTAACAACTTTATGCTAGATCTTAGCTTTAACATGCATTATCTCTAACCTTCAACATAGAGCTGTAAGATAGATATTACTCTTTCCATTGGTAGGTAAAGAACACAAGACTTAGAAAGTTAAACAGTGTTCCTATGATCACATAGCTCATCAGTAAAGTCTTGCTATTTTAAGCTCTCTGTCTGACTTTAAAGTCTGCAGCCCTCCCAATACACCACTATGCTATTTCTTCCCATTTTGGTACACCCCATCAGGGATGGGGGAGCCTGGTGGGCTGCCGTCTATGGGGTCACACAGAGTCGGACACGACTGAAGTGACTCAGCAGCATCCTCTTCCTATCTCCCACTGCTGACACTTTCCTGGACTGAAGTTGACACGTCTCACCTCCTCTTAGCCTCATGTGGTGCCAACAGGCTGTCTGAGCCTCTGCAACAGGGTCTACCCAAGCTCAGTCCCCCAGCACACCCTCCTGGACCCCATATCTGGTCTCTATCCCAACTCCTATATAAGATCCAATCTGGCAGCTCCCACCTGCCACACAATCAGCTTCTAGATTGAGGCACAAAATAATGACAGTGCATAACACCACATCTTGTGTACATTATGGTGGAGGAAGCGTCAGGGAAGAGGAGAAGAAGGGAGAAAAGAAAATGAGGAAGGGAAAAAGAGAAGGAGAAGAAATAAGACAAAAGCAGAGCTGAGGAGAGAGAAGGAAGGAGACAGGGTACCCAGTAAAACAACATGTGTCAAATAAGGTCATTTGTGAGACCGCTTAGTCAGGACAGGCAGGAAAATCTGGAAGTGCTGCAGAGTCCCCAGTCTTTTAGTTAAGCCAAAGCAAACTGTTCCTCGTCTGAGAAGAGAATGTGCCTGATATCAAGATTACAAACCATAAAAGCAAAGTCTGATTTTTCACTGGATATTGGATTAAAAAAAAAAAAAAAANATGCATTATCTCTAACCTTCAACATAGAGCTGTAAGATAGATATTACTCTTTCCATTGGTAGGTAAAGAACACAAGACTTAGAAAGTTAAACAGTGTTCCTATGATCACATAGCTCATCAGTAAAGTCTTGCTATTTTAAGCTCTCTGTCTGACTTTAAAGTCTGCAGCCCTCCCAATACACCACTATGCTATTTCTTCCCATTTTGGTACACCCCATCAGGGATGGGGGAGCCTGGTGGGCTGCCGTCTATGGGGTCACACAGAGTCGGACACGACTGAAGTGACTCAGCAGCATCCTCTTCCTATCTCCCACTGCTGACACTTTCCTGGACTGAAGTTGACACATCTCACCTCCTCTTAGCCTCATGTGGTGCCAACAGGCTGTCTGAGCCTCTGCAACAGGGTCTACCCAAGCTCAGTCCCCCAGCACACCCTCCTGGACCCCATATCTGGTCTCTATCCCAACTCCTATATAAGATCCAATCTGGCAGCTCCCACCTGCCACACAATCAGCTTCTAGATTGAGGCACAAAATAATGACAGTGCATAACACCACATCTTGTGTACATTATGGTGGAGGAAGCGTCAGGGAAGAGGAGAAGAAGGGAGAAAAGAAAATGAGGAAGGGAAAAAGAGAAGGAGAAGAAATAAGACAAAAGCAGAGCTGAGGAGAGAGAAGGAAGGAGACAGGGTACCCAGTAAAACAACATGTGTCAAATAAGGTCATTTGTGAGACCGCTTAGTCAGGACAGGCAGGAAAATCTGGAAGTGCTGCAGAGTCCCCAGTCTTTTAGTTAAGCCAAAGCAAACTGTTCCTCGTCTGAGAAGAGAATGTGCCTGATATCAAGATTACAAACCATAAAAGCAAAGTCTGATTTTTCACTGGATATTGGATTAAAAAAAAAAAAAAAAACAGCTATAAAGGTCATTTGGGGGACAACTGGGGCAATTTAAACATGGACAGATTAGAAAACAGCAGTGAATCAATGTTAAATGTTTTGGAGTGATAGGATTCTCATTGAGGTTGTTTAGAAGCATGTCTCTGTTCTTCAGAGATACCTGCTAATGTATTTAGAGCGACAATGTCAATGTCTCGGTTAACTTTTAAAGGTCAGCATAAACAAAACAAAACATACACACACATACCCATGCAGAAAGACAAATTAGCTAAAAGGGTAAAATATTAATTCTTGGTAACTTCATCATGCTACTTTTACAACTTTTCTCAGGTTTGAAACTTTCAAAACAGAAAGTATAGGGGAAAAAATTATGAATTAGCCCCTACCTAAGGGGCAAAACTTCCATAAGCCTCCCCTACTGGCCCTGAAGGCACTATTTTGTGGGGATTAAAAGCTCATCCAACCCCGGATTCATGCTGCCTAGGCTAGGACACCACCTATCACTAATGAGAAGAATAAGTTACCTAACCCCCCCAAGCCTCAATTACCTCACCTGTAAAATGGGGCCAAAATTAGGACCTAACCTCAGGGGTTGATTGTGAGACCTAAATGAAATTTAGCTATTCACAAAACCATTACTATTATTTGAAGAAAGGAATGGCAACCCACTCCAGTATTCTTGCCTGGAGAATCCCATCAGTAGAGGCGCCTGGTGGGCTACATGGTCCATGGGGTCACAAAAAGTCGGACACGACTGAGCAACTGCCACTGCCACTGCTATTAATTTCATTACTACTGCGTGTTGCTGTGTGCTGAGTCACTTCAGTTGTGTCTGACTCTGTAACTCCACGGACTGTACCCGCCAGTCTCCTCTATTCCTGACATTCTCCAGGCAAGAATACTGGAGTGGGCTGCCATGCCCTCCTCCAGGGGATCTTCCTCACTCAGGGTTCAAACCCACGTCTCTTATGTCTCCTGCATTGTCAGGTGGGTTCTTTACCGCTGGCCACCTGGGAAGACCATTATTACTCTTACTGTCCCTATGCAAATTGCCCAAATAGAATTCTACAGGATAAACTATTTTGTTTTAAAATTTTCTCTCTCTCTCTCTCTTCTTCTTAAGTAAAACACAGAGAAAGCAAGCCCAGAAAGATAGCGTGTGCCAGATACTGGAACTGATCTACTTATCACAGCTCTTAACAGGGGAGTAGGTTGATGCCTCTCTACCAAACTGTTCTTCTGAATTCTGTATTTTAACATTATATTCAGGTGAAGCCCTTGCAGTGAAGAAAGAGCAACTGTAAGAAAGAAAACTGAAGCTTCCTGTGCAAGCAAGACAGTTCATGGAACCAGAGAAAGGGCGGGGTGGGAAGTCCGAAGTCAAAACACATTCCTTCTTTTGGCAGGAGCAGCTCAGGCCGAGGACCTGGAGGGCTGGCTTCTCCCTCCCCACAGTAACTGCCTTGATGACTGGAGTGTGGCCCAGACAGAGCACATTCCTTCGGGCCGGAGAGTGGGCGTGTGGCCAGTGGCCGTTAAACACCACGTTTGTGTCCTCTAGGAAGAAAGAATGTCTGGAAGCAACAGCCCATGCCTTGTTCTCAGAACAGACTTCTCCTCCAGCCATCTCTCCAGCAGACAGAGGAGCTGTTAGGCAGCGCACATCCACCTATGCTGCACTTAACTTGAACACTAAGGGCTGCAGTGTGAGACTCTTCCGGTATCTTTTTAAAAGCCTCCAGAGTGAAATGTTTGCATCAGAACCAACCGAGTCCCTGAATTCAGTTGGCAGAAATACTGAGACATGCAAATTTAAAAGAAAACAATCAAGCCTACACAGAGCCTAAAGGTGACCACACTTATTCCCAGAATTTGAGTAATATATATATTTTTAAAGTTTTGGAGGATACACAGGTTATCATACAAGACATGAAAGAAAGTGGCAGTCATGGCAGAATTTGCTCTCTCCGAGGCAAGGCTCTGAAGCCTGGGTACGTGTGGGACTCCAGCCTCTGCTTCCTGCAGCCAGAACACCTTGGGTCTCCTTTCCGACTGCAAACCACCTTATTATATGTCCTTCTGAGCCTAATCATGGACTTCTCTGGACAGTCACAAAAAGCCACAGGATGTTTATAACGCATATTCTGTTTCTTTTAACCTTTCTAAAACTATTTTAAAAATTAATCCTATATATATATCAATATATATATATATATATTTGGCCACACCGTGTGGTATGCGGGGATTCGATTAATAGTTCCCTGAACAGGGATCAAACCCATGCTCCCACAGTGAAAACATGGAGTCTTACCCACTGGATCACCAGGGAAGCCCCCCAATCTCTTTTAAAGAGAAAAAAATTCCAACACTTGGATATTTGTTAAGAAACTATAAAATACAAATACAATGAAAAAAACAGGCATTAAAAAGTAATAGATAAAAAGTATTAAAATTTTAAAATGTCTATCATTGAATATAAAAGAATATGACACAAGTTTTATGAAAAACTTGAATTATAGTATATAAAAAAAATATTCATAGAAAAATATCTCTGAATGCTAATGCAACAGAAGTTAATAGTAGTTGGGGGAGGGTGAGTTTTTAAGAGATGTTGTTTTTTATTTTTCAGTTTCTATAATGGGGTAATATTCTTTCTGTAATGAACAACAGTAACAGTTTTTCTTGAAAAGAAAAAACAAAACTTAATGAATCTAGAATAAGGGCAGATTTCTTATTTTGAATTCCACATCACCCAAGGGAACTAAACACCAGGTACCCATAAGAGTCATTAATAAATACACTGTGGATCAATCAACACAGTGAGTATTTTCACACCAGCCAGTTCCCATATGGATACTCTGGCAACAGAGTCCACCTGTTTGATTTGGGGAATGTTCCCCAAAACACTGCAATGCAAGGGGCAAAAATATTTATACATGAGAAAACACACACATGAACACACACTAAACATGGGAAGAAAAAGGCTAGCAGTATGGAGGACTGAAATGGTTTGAAAGCCCTCAACTAATGACAAACTCAGTCATAAAGAGCCCTACCCCTATATGTTCTTCTTGGGTCCTAAGGGGCAGAGGTCCCAGCTGTTCTCTGAATCTATAAGCTCACAGTGGGCATGTGCTAAAAGTTGATGAGCTTTTACTAAGTCAGTGTAGTACAACAGCAAGAAACAGAGTTTCTTAGACAGTGGTCCACAGGTCCCTCTTTGAACACAATGGAGATCGCCATGGCCCTTGGGAGTTAGAAGAAAGCATAGCCGGAGTAAATTATTCTCCATGGTCTATGGAGGGACCCAGCAGCAAAAGATAATGGGAGACGTTCCACAGTCAGGAAAGCAGCAACTGAGGGCCCAACTGGCACCAGAGGCATTGCTGTGCTCAGAGAGGACTTGAGGAAGGACTTGAGACCCTGGATGCAGGCAAAACGTGAGAATGGCAAGAGAGGTCTCAGTCAGCCAGAGCTTCACAATTCAGTCTCAAAACTCTCCTTTTAAGGGACATCCCTGGTGGACCAGCAGCTAAGACTTCATGTTCCCACTGCAAGGGATCCAGAGTCCATCCGTGCTCAGGGAACTAGACCCCACATGCTGCAACTAAGAGCTGGCACAGCCAAATAAACAAATATTTGAAAAGAAAGAGATGGATGGAGGAAGGAAGGAAAGAAATGAAATAAATGTATGAATTTAAAAAAACCCTTCTCTTAAAAACCCACTTTTCATAACTTAAACAATTATCCATACTGAGCTTCTAATTAATGATTCTTCCATCCATATTCATAGATAAATTCTCCAATAGTGAATGAAGCAAGTTTTCACAAGATTTCCAGCAATCTAAAAACATGTTATGAGTTGGCATTGATGTTCTGGGGAGCATTTTTAAGCCAATGATTACTCATCACTAATGACTGGGATGAAGCTGGTGTCAGCTGGGAAAAAGAAATGATGGTAGATGGAACTAGTTAGAAAAAAAATAAAGCCAAGTGTCTGCCTTAAAAAAAAAAAAATCTCCTTGTGTTAAAAAAAAATATGAATAAATGGTCTTGTCCTACCTACCCTATCGGGATCATTCACTGAACAAATATTTTTGTGCGACAGAGACTGGGGTAGAATGGTGGTGAAAAGCAGACTCATACTCAACTGGAACTTACACTACTAAGAGACAAGATGTCAATCAAAATAATGGATAGGAAAGATAGAGTGCTATAACTTCTCTGAAAGAAAGGAACCAGATCTCTAATTGCAAGGAGAGTTTGTTTAAGGCTTGAGGTCAACCCAAAGAGTCGGATATGACTTAGCGACTAAACGATGACAAAGGCTAAGTAGCAGTTAATTGGACAGAGTGGGGAGGGGAGGAAGAGTGTTTCAAATAGAGGAAATAGCAAGCGTAAAGCCCCTGTGGCAGGAAGGAACATATTTAAAGAACTTAAAAAGGGGAGCGCAAATTGCCAGGGCAGGGCTCTT
The DNA here is from genome assembly GCA_006410675.1 of Oreotragus oreotragus. Taxonomy (NCBI): domain Eukaryota; kingdom Metazoa; phylum Chordata; class Mammalia; order Artiodactyla; family Bovidae; genus Oreotragus; species Oreotragus oreotragus. The sequence goes on along the minus strand of SJYX01005808.1, from coordinate 265,285 downwards.
CAGGAATCAAACCATACAAGGAGTTGTAGGCCTAGTTAGAGACTGTGTTTATTTCACAACGGCAATATAAAGCCATTGAGGGTTTTAAGGAGTGACAGTGACCTATTTGTATTTGCAATTTGCAAAGATTTCTTCCAAATTCGGGGATGATGGGAAGGCAAGAGAGCAAAAGAAATGTTAGAGGTGAAGTCGCTCAGTCGTGTCCGACTCTTTGTGACCCCGTGGACTGTAGCCTACCAGGCTCCCCCGTCCATGGGATTCTCCAGGCGGGAATACTGGAGTGGGTTGCCATTTCCTTCTCCAGGGGATCTTCCCGACCCAGGGATTGAACCCAGGTCTCCCGCATTGGAGGCAGACGCTTTACCATCTGAGCTACCAGGGAAGCCCAAAGAAATGTTAGGAGAGTTGTAAATAGGTTGCTGCAGTAGTCCTGGTAAAANATTTCCTTCTCCAGGGGATCTTCCCGACCCAGGGATTGAACCCAGGTCTCCCGCATTGGAGGCAGACGCTTTACCATCTGAGCTACCAGGGAAGCCCAAAGAAATGTTAGGAGAGTTGTAAATAGGTTGCTGCAGTAGTCCTGGTAAAAATGGGGGCTACACTGTCTTAAAAGGCAGCTGAGGAGATGGAAAGAAGTGGATGAAATCGAGATGTTTAAGAGGAAGGTCTGTAGGATTGAGTGACAGATTGGATCTGAGGGTTTAGGGGGAGGATGATATCAAGGATGGCTCCTGGGTTCCTGGCCTGACCCAGTGGATGGATGGCTGTACCACATGCTGTGACAGGGAACAGGTTTGGGGTGGAGCCTGGGAGACAGAAGTTATCAGTTCAGTCTTTGATGCATTTCATGGAGGAAACTCTGAGACAGCTCGGTGGAGAGGCAAGCTGGCAGCTGGATAATCAGGTCTCAGAGAGACATCCAGGCTAAAGATATAAATGATAGACCTATCATAATATAGACGGTAACTGACAAGACAGAAGCTGCCCAAGGAACGGTTACAGAGTGAGAAGAGATGATGTTTCAGCATTGAGCCATGAGGAACTCAAACTCTTCTATTTATTTATTTATTTGGCTGCACAGGATCTTAGTTGCAGGATGAGGGATCTTTGATCTTTGTTGTAACAAGTGGGATTTTTAATTGAGGCATCTTGAGCTGTGTAATTTGAACTCTTAGTTGCAGCCTGTGGGATCTAGTTTCCTGACCAGAGATGGAACTCAGGCCCCCCGTGCTGGGAGCGTGGAGTCTTTGCTACTGGACCACCAGGGAAGTCCCTCAAACCCTTTGAGAAGGTTGGGTGACTAAAAGGCGAGAACATCTATGAATGGATTTTAAAACTTAGAACACTATAAAAATTAGTCATGTACGGATATGAGAGCTGGACCATAAAGAAGGCAGAGAACTGATGCTTTTGAACTGTGGTCTGGAGAAGACTCTTCAGAGTCCCCTGGACAGCAAGGAGATCAACCAGTCAATCTTAAAGGAAATCTGAATACTCATTGGAAGGACTGATGCTGAAGCTGAAGTTCCAATATTTTGGCCACCTGATGCGAAGAGCCAACTCATTGGAAAAACTCCTGATGCTGTGAAAGACTGAGGGCAGGAGGAGAAGAGGGTGACAGAGGATGANATCTGAATACTCATTGGAAGGACTGATGCTGAAGCTGAAGTTCCAATATTTTGGCCACCTGATGCGAAGAGCCAACTCATTGGAAAAACTCCTGATGCTGTGAAAGACTGAGGGCAGGAGGAGAAGAGGGTGACAGAGGATGAGATGAATGAGACGAGATGGTTGAATGCGATCATCGATGAGTCTGAGTACTAGAAGACAGTGAGAGACAGGGAAGCCTGGTGTGCTGCAGTCCATGGGGTCTCAGAGTCAGACATGACTTGTCGACTGAACAACAATAACAGAACTCTGAAGGAGGCTGGAGACTCTTCCAGGCTAACATTTCTTCAACTATTTCTCTGCATTTTATAGGTGTAGAAACTGAAAGAAAGGTTACAGATCAAACTCAGTGAGGCCAGGAGTTGTACAGACAGGACCAGACTGGGGTAAAATCCATAACAAAGCTTCAAAAAGTCCAGGAGAACAGACTGTCTGAGTTCTCTGTGAGCCCAAGAGGCTGGGGAAGGCGGCTCAGCACTACCCATAATCAGCAGGGTATTTCTTTTCCAGAACCCACAAATGAGCCCCGTACTCAGGCCTCTGCACTAAGCTGGCTGAGGCTCCCAGGGGCCTGGCTGACACACTGTAACCTCACATCTGCAGGGCTCTCGCTCTCTCTCTCTCTCTTAAAGGGCCTTTGTCGCTTATTCCCCAGCCCCACAGGCAGAACAGAAGGACCTTTGCTNGCCTCTGCACTAAGCTGGCTGAGGCTCCCAGGGGCCTGGCTGACACACTGTAACCTCACATCTGCAGGGCTCTCGCTCTCTCTCTCTCTCTTAAAGGGCCTTTGTCGCTTATTCCCCAGCCCCACAGGCAGAACAGAAGGACCTTTGCTTCTGTAGCCCTTAGAAGCGGAATGAAGTTTGGGGAGCAGGGAAGTTAGAGAGAGACTTCATTCTGCCCATTTCAGGGAGGACCGGGACCCATGACTCAGTGAGAAGTAAAACACAAGCATCACACAACACACTTTTCCTTAAGGCACTCTTCATTTCTTGTTGCCTTGACTCCCAATTTTAAAATAGCAGGAGAGAGAGAGGCGAGCAAGCTTTGCACAAGACAGCTTTTATTTTTCTCCTAGGAAAGCTGTTTTAAACTACATTCATTTGCTGGAATTAAAACTGATTTCATCCTCAAAACAGTGACCTTAGATTCATTCTATCCAGCTGCATAAATCAAATGCAATTCAGCGCAGGGCCGCTGGGAAAGACATTGAGTGGGAGGCTGACCAGATGACCCTCAGTGGTTTCTCCAGCTCTAAGACTCTGCTCCTGAGCCTAAGAACCAGATGTTCTTATAAAGAGTCAGCATCTTTCAAAAACATCTATTTTCTCTGTGCTCATATGTGAATCAATGCCACTCAGAATTCCAATTAATCAAGTTTGGGGTTCAGATGGTTATTTTTTCAGACAGGAGTCTGAGCTCACTTACTGTCTCTCTGGAGCCTTGCTGGGGTCACTTATCTAAATATACAGTGGCCACCCAGCCACCAGGCATGGGCTAAGACTTGCTGACCCTACATTCTTTTCCCACCAGACAGACACATTCATCATCTGGAGAAGCAGGGAACTTTTCCCCCAATATTCAAATTTGAAAAATGTAAATCTGAGCTAAGTTGAAAGAATTTTATAATGAATACTGTATGCTTACCACTTTGATGCTATCATTAACATTTCATTGTTCCTGCTTGACCACAATCCTACCCACCAATCTATTCATCGATCACTATTTTTTTTAATGTTTTACATAGTAAATTACAGACCTCCAGGACAAATACAGACCTGATCTGGGAACTATTTTAAAAAAGCTTTATGCCCCTAACCTCAAACTAGTCCTAAAAAATATCAGACAAGCCCAAACTGAAGAATGTGCTACAAAATAATTATCAGTTATCTACAAAAGTGTCAGGAAATGTACAATGAAAGAATGTAACATGGTCACATATCAGAGGAAACTAAAGAGACATCACTACTAAATGCAGTGGGGGAGTTTAAATCAGATCCTAGACCAGAAAAAAATACATCAGTAGAAACACTGGTAAAATCTGAATAAATATCTGCACGAGTTAACAATATTTTATCAATATTAATTTCCTAGTTTCCATAATTATACTATGGCCATATGAGTTGACATTAACTTCTGCACTATTTTTTCTACTTCTCTACAAGTTGAAATTCATTTTTTTAAAAAATGAAAAGTTTTTGCTTTCAAAAAAAATTCATATGCCCCATGTCCAGAAATTTTGATTTAGTTAATCTTGGATGGGGATCAGATACCAGTATTTTTTTTTCCAGTCTCCCCAGGTAATTCAAACATGTAGGAAAAGGGTTAGTGAGAGCATATATCTGCTTCCCATGAGCCCTGACAGGTGGGGGTGGCCGAGGCCAGCGGGCAGGGGCAAAAGAATGCAACAAGCTTCACTCCCCTCCGCACCGCCTATAGAAGGGTGCGCACACACAGCCAACCGCAGGCAAACACAAAGGGCACAGGATGGGGGTGGGGGGGAATGACGTGCTGCAACTTCTTCAGAACTGAGGCTGCAGTAGAGGAAATTCGGGTCTAAAGACGCTCCCTGAGCTGACACACTGGGCGGTGGCCCTGCCTCCCTTCATCCTTGATAGCATCCTTCTCCCCCTCACCCTGTCTCCAATGTACAGTGGAAGTCTGCATGGAGATGGGGTTGTAGGTATTCTCAAAATCTAGCAACAGGGGAGAATGGAGGATTAGCAAAAAACCCTGCCTAGGTTTTTCCGTCCAGATGATCCAGGAGCAAAGGCTCCAGTGGCAGCAGCCCTGAAGCAGCAGCATCTCCAGTTTTGCTCTCACAGAGGCCCAGAGCACACACAGGAAATGGTTTTGCAACATGACTGTTTCAAAGTAAAACAGTGGGCGCCTATAGGCGAGATCATGCCTATAGGAATTCAGGAAAAGGAGTGAGAGACAGTGATAGTCTATGGCAAGAATCTTGGTATAACCCACTGGACATCTAAATATAATCAGTAGCAGTTATCAGAAAAGCCTGGATATTACTTTCATGATATAGAAAAGACAATAGATAGATGGATGGATGGATAGATAAGTTGGTTATATGTATTAATAACAACACTGACAAACTTTGTTTTGTTTAAGAAATGCAAAAGCCGTGTTCAGCAGTGCCTTTTAATTAGAATTTGGTACTTTACAATTAGAGAGGACTCAAGCTTTTCTCAAATGACCCCACATAAAAATCTCATTTTACCTCAAGCCAACTCTGTGAAATCAGTGGGTATTATCATTCCACTTTACAAATGGAGTAAATGAGGCCAAGTTAAATTAGAGACTATTGAGCTTAATGAATCCAAGATATAAATGACCTGGTTTCTGGCCACATTTTGTAATCTGAAAGCACTTTACAGAAAAATCAAAAGCAAGGTCAGATAAATAATCTCTCTTAAACCAGACTTTTAATAATGGAAAAGATGAGCTTGAAAGGCCAGCAGAAGAAAGTAAATAAAATGTCCTGATGTCATTTCTGGTTCTGATTTTGGAAGCATCTCCCATGGGTGCAGAAAGAGTACTTTTTAAATGCAACACAGATACACTACAACCTGGACAGTCATGTCTCAATCAGTCTCGACCAAGGCAGCCCAGTCTACACAGGTGAGAGCCTTTGCTCAATTTCTGTGCATCTGAGGAGAGTCCAAGATTTATCTCTGAGTGGCCCATAAGGATTTACCTCTACTTTGTGTTTTTTGTTTGTTCCTTGGTTTAATTTGGTGGTGGAGTGTAGCAGGGCAACTTCTAAAAAGCAAGAAACTTACAGAAAAATCTGTATTTCTGGCTTCTTTAAAAACCGGATCATCTGTCAATACTGGGTTCACATTCCCATCTGGTACCTTCTATCAGAGCTGAGAGGCTGCCAATTCCATTGAACAGGTCCCAAACCCACCTGCCACCCTGCCCCCCAGTCTCTCCAGTCCCAGCTAACCCCTACAGTCTCCCTGATCAGCTTCAGTCTTTTATTTGCCAGATTCCTAAGCTCAAATCAACATAAAGGCAGGTGGTCCAGAAAGGTGGTAACAGACAGCTCGGATGCTACATGAAGGTTAGTGAGTCAAATCACACTGTGCTCAAACAATGAAGACCCTGGTGGTCTAATGCCTGAGACTCTTGACCTCCCAACGCAGGGGAGATGGGGTTTGATCTCTGGTCAGAGAACTAGATCCTTCAGGCTTCAACTAAGAGTTCACATGCAGCAATGAAAACCAAAGAGCCTGAGTGCTACAACTAAGACCTGGCACAGTCAGATAAAAAATAAGTATTAAAAACCCCACAAATAATGAGGCCCCTGGTCAGGCAGTGTCCTGGGGCTCAGGAAGCAGAATGACCCAACCCACTGTTATTCCCACTGAGTGCCGAGGAAAGAAAGGAACCGGGCAGGGGTGAGGCAATGAGGCAGAAGGCTGGGTCCCCATTAAGTGTGTGCCTCCTTAAGTCCCAGCCCGTTGCAGCCCTGCACCAAGGGCTGCCCCAGAAAGCTCTGTGGGATAGAGACAAGAACAACAATCTCAGAGATTCGGACATTCATTCTACCAATTGCCTGGGAGGGCTAAGAGATAACAAGAGCAGCAAATTGAAGCAAAAGATGCTGATAGCATCTCAGATGATATGTGAGAACTCGAAGGTTGTGCTCAGAAACCCAAGAATCAATTCGGAGTAGTAAATGCTGCTGCTCCGGGAAAAAGAAAATTCACAGTAGTTGTATCTTAAGTGTAAAACCTAAGGAATTGGCACTGCCTACCTGGAGTGCCCTTTAGGCAGGGAAATTAGGTTCGGTCCCATGTGAGCTCAGAAGGTAAAGGAGCTGGCGATGTCCAATGCAGGCAAGGGGGGGGGGGGGAGAGTCACATCTCCGCAGTGCACCTGTCATTTCTGTTCTAACCATCCCAGCTCTAGCATGTTTTGTTTTCTCATTGTCTTTCGTAAGCCTTCTGTTTTTAGTCTGATTTCCCTACTTCCACCCCCAGGGTGAGGACATGGCAAACTGCTGGGCTGACCAAGCAAAGCACCACAAGGTCAGGCCATCAGGCCAAGGCTTCCCAAAGCACAGACTGCAACCAATTCCACTGGCCTCCAGCTTCAGAGTAGACCCTTGCATCCCTGTTGCTGAAATATGCTGGGCCTTTCAAGGGGACAGGTAGAAAAGGGATTGGTCAGCAATGGGAGGGAATCTAACCCAGATATAGAACCAACCCCCAAGAAAGGTTCATGGAGGGAAAGCCAGTGTCTTGGGGTCCTTCTAACCAGATCTGGCATCAGTACTTGCTACAGTGTTCTGGCTGGGGAGCCTACCCCTCCAAGGTAGGGCAGGAGGACATTCTAGCCCATAGTTCTTACACTCAAATGTGCACAGGAATCATCTGGGAGCTGTGGATCTTCAGATTATCACTTGGAAAGTCTGGAGTAGATTCTGCATCAGGGACAACCTCCCAGGAGGTGCTGATACTGCCAGTCCACGGACCAAGTTTCAAGTAGCAAGGTCCCCAGCCAACAGTTCCCAACCTTGGTTTCATTTTGGAATCAACAGGGAAGCTGTTAAAAAAGAGTCTTGCTGCCCAGGCCTCATCCCAAAAACAAAGAGATCAGAATCACATAGGCTGGGACCCAGGGGTTGATATTTTCTAAGCTCCCAGGTAATCATGATGTGTAGCAAAGACCAAGAACCATTGCTACAGGCAATGGAGGTGATCACAGCAGGAACCTCATGATTCCAAGGGATTCATCAGATCTAAAACACCTTGGGGAGTGAGGCCAACCATGGTGGCCAGAGGCCCCATAAGAAGAACCTAGACTGGCGAGCCACACCTCTAGGTCTGGAGGAACACAACTGGAGAAAGGAAAGGGAAGGGTTGCTGATGCCCAGGGCCAAGCATTATGGACACCAATAACTAGCAAACCTACATCCAGATTTCCACAACCAGGGACCAGGCTTGCTCAATGCAGGTGACAGAACTGTTAGGCCCAGAGGTCCCCAGTGTCCCAGCTGAAAGGGGGAAAATAACAAGAAGGCAAAATAGGCAAGAAGTTTTCCACTGTCAACCAGTAAAACTCCTCAGTGACCTCCAAGAGCAACTAGCTCCCCTCTTGGCTACCTCTGCTCTTTATTTATATGTTGGTCCAGTTACTCCACAATGCTCCTTCTGGGTCTTCAGCTCCTGAATATTTTGGAAAGTCAATACTGCAATTTCCAGTCCGCCTTTAACAGTGCACACCATTAATGTGACAACCTCCTGAATGCCACCATCAGCTGGGACCACAGGTTCTGGCAATGAAGCAGGAGAATCAAATAACAGATTCCAAACCCTGAGTTGGGGGTCCTCATACCATCAGGGCTAAACAAAACTTGGAAATAGTGGCAGAGTTAGGGCACAATCAGAAAAGAAAGGAAAGACCCAGGAGAGCAAAGGACACAGAAGGAGAAAAAGAAGGACAACAAGGAGATGAGAAGGAAGCTGGGATGAGGAACAGGACCCAGGCCAATGCCACCAGCATCCTTCAGGGACTGTGCCCAGGTCAGGAGTGAGCCAGTCAGATTCTAGGCAGGTCTGTGTTTTTAAAATGTATTTATGTTTACCCTGTTTCCAAAATGATTCAAACAGCTTGAAAGAACTGTGTAATACGAAGTCAAATAAAACTCAAAATGGATGTAGAGAAGAATTCCTACATGGAGAGAAGAAAGCCTTCCTGGGAGGATCAGGAAGTAGAGAAGGAAAAAAAATTAAGAGCAATATAGGGTTTAGCACTGGCTATGATGAATGAATGTATGGTCTTTCACTTACGATCAGAAAAGACTGCTTCAACTTTTGTCTACTTTGAGTCAGAATCTTGAGAATACTATGAAATATCTTTTTAATGTGCAAGATTTTTTTGCTTGTGACGCAAGCCACTCATTTTTTACGCATGCTCCAAAAAAGGAAAAAAGGCTTTCTCCCCTATCCCTGCAAAAAACAAAACAACAAAAAAAAAAAACAGACAAAGGGTTTAGGGTACAAACAATGCAGCTTCTGGGAGAAGAGCTCCCCTGTCAGCAGTCAGCATCTAATTAGTGCACAGCAGCAGGAGCAGGCAGGGCTTCTCTGGAATGCTGGGGGAGAGAGGGGAAGCATGGGGCAGGGGTACGATGGGGCCGGGGGGGCGGTCCTCTCCCATGCACACAGGATGTTGACAGTGGACACTGGCTGTGCACAGACCTGACTCCTCTCAGCCTTCACTTTAGAAATACAACCTCTACGAAGGTAGGTCTTAACATACAATGCCACCAGCATCCTTCAGGGACTGTGCCCAGGTCAGGAGTGAGCCAGTCAGATTCTAGGCAGGTCTGTGTTTTTAAAATGTATTTATGTTTACCCTGTTTCCAAAATGATTCAAACAGCTTGAAAGAACTGTGTAATACGAAGTCAAATAAAACTCAAAATGGATGTAGAGAAGAATTCCTACATGGAGAGAAGAAAGCCTTCCTGGGAGGATCAGGAAGTAGAGAAGGAAAAAAAATTAAGAGCAACATAGGGTTTAGCACTGGCTATGATGAATGAATGTATGGTCTTTCACTTACGATCAGAAAAGACTGCTTCAACTTTTGTCTACTTTGAGTCAGAATCTTGAGAATACTACGAAATATCTTTTTAATGTGCAAGATTTTTTTGCTTGTGACGCAAGCCACTCATTTTTTACGCATGCTCCAAAAAAGGAAAAAAGGCTTTCTCCCCTATCCCTGCAAAAAACAAAACAACAAAAAAAAAAAACAGACAAAGGGTTTAGGGTACAAACAATGCAGCTTCTGGGAGAAGAGCTCCCCTGTCAGCAGTCAGCATCTAATTAGTGCACAGCAGCAGGAGCAGGCAGGGCTTCTCTGGAATGCTGGGGGAGAGAGGGGAAGCATGGGGCAGGGGTACGATGGGGCCGGGGGGGCGGTCCTCTCCCATGCACACAGGATGTTGACAGTGGACACTGGCTGTGCACAGACCTGACTCCTCTCAGCCTTCACTTTAGAAATACAACCTCTACGAAGGTAGGTCTTAACATCTGGGGGTCATGAACTTCTTTTGAAAATGTGATGAAAAATGTACACCTACAATACCCTGGAGAGCATTCCAGGAGGTACTCAGACCCACTTGAGTCCATGATCTCAGCTGTAAAGAACTGCCACTCTACAGGTTTTCAACTCTTACAGGTTTCTTCCAGCAGGAAACACACTGCCCTGGTCCCCACCCCCTGCCACAACTTGTCAGTCAGGAGCCTCGTGAAACTCCAGTGGACCCCCAGTGCTGTGGACTGAACTGTACCATCCCAAAACTCATACAGTGATGCCCCAAACCCCAGTGTGATGGATTTTGGAAACAGAGCCTTTGAGAGGTAATTAGGGTGAGATGAGGTGATGAGGCTGAGACTCCAAACGGGATGCCCTCCAGAGCACTATTGGGCCCACAGATACAGCACCATGGAGACTGGCTGCACTCCTGAAAGAAGGAATAATCAAACAGTGAGAAGCAAGGACAGAAATGAAATGTCAAGGCTGCCAGGCAGTCCTTGGGAAATGGGAGGACTGAAACTGAAAATTCACAGGGAAAGTTAGCACAGAGCTAGTGGTCTTTCTGACATGTTCTAGTAAATCTGCCTAACACAACTCCCCCTCTGCACACACCATAAACTCTGTTGACTCAAGGCTGCTCTTCTAAAGGAAACACACCAGGCTACACAGGCCAGTGTTATTAAACGGCTCCAACCTGGCAAAGCTGTTTACCCTCAAATCAGTGTTTTTACACACCATCACTCTCCACCAAATAACAGACCTTTACAAAGCCCTGCTCAAAGCCAGCTCCTCCAGGCTGTCTTCCTGGCCCGGCTCCTTGGTCTGCCGAGGCCATTGCCCACTATCAGCACTCATCACACATGTGCCATTGAACTGGGAGCCCTACTAGGCTTCACTCCCCTAGGACAGAGCTGAGTATCCCATGGCTGTAGCAAGCGTTCCAGGAGGCCGGATCTCAGGTTCCGAGCTCAGAGGTGGCCCAGTAATTATTGTTGGCTGGCTGCTTTTCCTGAGAAGGTATAATCAGAATTTTGGATTCCCATGCACACACTACCCTGCTCCTGCCCCTCTCTTCTCCCGTGAAAGAGACTTTGCAGACACTCACATTCTGGGCACAGTTTATACACCTGGGGATGAGAAGCTCAGACCAGGGGTGCCCAAAATCCAACTGAGGGGCTGGCACACATGGAGCCAAAGTATTACAGAAGAAAATGAACCAGCCTCCTTATCTTGGCAAGAAGGGTTGGCCTCAGCCATCTTGAAGGCCCCACCATACCTAGGATCCTGTAAGTCTGGGAAAGTGTTCTGTGGTACAGCAGACACTACTGCTTAACCACTCAGGATCCATCTTGCCCTCCCTCCTCACAGTCAGACATGCTAATCTTGTTCAGGGTAACAAGATGTCCAGCTAAAGCACCTTCCTGGCTTCTCTTCAATGAGAGGCGGCCAGTGAAACCTGACAGGAATTCCGCTAGGGACCTCAGCGCAAGCCTTGGCTTTTCTTTTCTCATTTTTATCTCTCGGTGGAGCCACTCGGCATGTGCGGTCGTTCTTCCCTGACCAGCGATCAAACCCTCACCCACTGCACTGGCAGCTCAAAGCCGTAACCGCTAGACCAACAGGGAAGTCCAGCCACCCTTGGCTTTTCTAATACAAGTATTACCCTCTTCTACTTTGCCCTCTCACTTCCTCCCTGCCAGGGAGGCTGATTTTATGCCGGAGATAAAGTAATCATTTTGCAGTCATGAGGCAATGTAGAATGAAAAGAGGGGACAATCCTAGGCCCCAATGACACTGTTCAACCACTGCACCAATCCTAAAAGGCCTCGATCAAGACTTCTTGGGGACATCCCTGGTGGTCCAGTGCATAAGAATCCCCAGTGCAGGGGACATGGATGCCATCCCTGGTCCAGGAAGAGTCCACATGCCTCAGACAACTAAGCGCATGCATCACAACTTCTGAAGCCTGAAAGCTCTAGAGCCCACACTCCGCAACAAGAGATGTCATCGCAGTGAGAAGCCTGCCCACCACAACGAGAGAAAGCCCACATGCAGCACCAAACACCCAGTACAGCCATAAAGAAACAAATAATAAAAGACTTCCTGGTTCATAAGATAAGTAGGTCCCCCCGACACACTTCAAAGACTGTATTTTGAAGCCAAGTGACATATATACTTGCAATCTCGAAACCTTTGTTCCTAGTTTTATTTTTTCTAAATTTGGCTTAGGCAATAGTTTCTCAAAAGGGCAATGGCGGTGGGGGGGGGGGGCGGAATCTACCTACCAGGATATTTTTCTTTTGGTTGGCAAATACCAAAAAACAAACTTCTCCATGAAATCATCTGCATTTCATGAAAAACCAGTGGAGGGCTAACCAGTCTCCCAAACTGCCAGCTGTTTTGCAATAAAGCAGCCCTATAGAGAAGAATCATCAGGTAACTTATTCACACTTGTTAGCCTCTACAGCTAAGGGTTTTTCTCTCTGTGGCGTTCACTCCATTATCAGCCATGGGTTTTGTGTGTGTTTGTTAAATAAAAATTATACCTTCCAGAGGGGATGAAGATTTGGACACAGGTTTTCTAACAGCTCCCTCTCAAAGTTTTACTGAAACTGCCCCCCTCCCCCCACAAAATAACAAGGCATTATGGATGTGAATCCACTCACATGCCAGAATCTCTATGGACCTTCTGATAGACAGAATGCTAGCTGGTCCACATAAAAGGCAGTCAGACAACTAATAAGGACCTGTGTAGCCTAGGGAACTCTTTACAATACCCTGTAATGACCTATACGGGAAAAGAATCTAAAAAGGAATGATTTCATTTATACGTATAAACTGATCCACTTTACTGTATGCCTGAAACTAACACAACACTGTAAATCAACTATACTCCAATAAAAACTTTTCAAAAAGAGTCAGGGAAAACCAACTTTGAATTCTGCTTCCCAAAAAAGCAAAGTCAGAGGAAGTTCCTTCGCTAAACTGCTTACACTCAATCCTCTGAAAGGTCAGTTCAGGTCGTGGGTCAGAAGGAGATCCCGTGGCTTAAACACCTTTTGCTGCAGCTTACCAACAGATCTCGCAGCAGCTCTGCTGGGAGGCAGAGAGGCCCAGCAGTGCCGCAGTGGACAGCCTTACTGCTATCCCACAGCATACTTACCGTTCTTTCCCTCTCTCTTCCTATTAAGTGAATTCCCAACTTTATCACAATCAGCCCCAGAAGCGCTCTTTATATTTTTTTAAAAAGCAGTGTAAGTAATCTCAGTCACAGATGGCTGTTTCAGGCAAAGGCAGGAATTGCGAATGGACCAGCCCCTGCATGCCCTCCCTCTGGTGACTTAAAGAATGTTAACACCTGCCGCCAACCCACCTCCTCAAAACCTACACAGAATTTCAGTTCTGCAGAAGCAGGTGCCTGAAAAATCAAACTGTGAACCCAGTCATGCAAATCAAAACCAGGCCTTGAGCCTAAAAAGATTCACATAGGAACTGAAAAAACTTTTAGGGCTTTTTCCTTTAAACATTTAGGGTTCTTCCCCGCCAGCCCCGCCACCCCCCCAACCCCGCACACAGAAGTCATCACAGTTAGGCCACATTATGGTGAAGGTGGTCAAAAGGTACTACCTTCTAGTTAAAAGGGAAATAAGTCCTGGGGATATAATTTACAGCATGGTGACTCTATTTAACGATACTGTCTTGGGTATTTGAAAGTTTCTAAGACAGTAGATCATACAAGTTCTCATCACAAGAAAAAAACAATTGTAACTTTGTGAGATGATTTAATCAACTTTATTTTGGTAATCATTTTGATATATATATGTGTGTGTGTGTGTGTATATTATGTTGTATATCTGAAATTCCTAAGTTATATGTCAATTATATCCCAATAAAACTAGAGAAAATAAACAAATAACTAGGTCACATTAGAAAAGCTTTATTCTATTTACTAATTTGATTCCCTTTTGATTAGAATTTAGCAAGTGTTTCCTTCCTATGCCTCCCTGAAATTACCAGAGGAGAAAAATGGGATTTCCCTAGTGGCCCAGCAGTGAAGACTCCATGCTTCCAGTTCATGGGGCACAGGTTCAAACCTTGATGAGGGAACTAAGATCCCACATGATGCATGGTGAAGCCAAAGAAATTTTTTTAATAATTTTTTTTAAATTTAAAAAACAAAAACAGAGGACAGGAATCTATTACCTCCTAAGCAGAGGCCATGTACCAGGCTTGGAGACAGACACTTCGTTTACATCATATCACTCATCCTCTATCATGGCCTTGTGAAACAGCCTCAGAAAGATACCCAGGGTAGGCAGTGCCAGATCATAAGCCCAGAATCATTCATTCATCCACTCAGCAAATAATTCACTGGATCCCTATGACATGTCTGCCAGTGTTCTGGTAGCTTCTCAAGAGTGCGTCTATGGAATGCCCTGAGTGGGGGGCTGGAGCCCACAGAGCCTCTGGGCTGTGATCGGCCTCATCCATTACTTCAGGGACCCGGGTGGATAACATCATTCTCTCTTGGTGCCAAGTTGACAGCACTGGGAAGCACTGAATAAATAATTTGGTCGGTTATGATGAGGACTGTGAAGTCAGTGCTGACTACAAAATCCTTGTTTTTTCCTACCAACCCTCTGCCCCAGTGGTTCAGCAATCAGCAGACAACAGGACATTCAGAATCCACAACGGAAACAGGAAGAGCAAGAGTAAGAAAGCTGAAAATTCATCATACTCAATCTGCTCAACCATCCACCTCTCAGCTGGGCCAAGCTTAATTTCAGTTTCCTCCTATAAGTCGAAAGGAAACACTGGGTTCCTTTTTATTTAAAACCTACCTCATGTTCCTAAGGTGTAAACACAGCTGAAACGCCAAATAGTTGTTGTTGTTTTTTTTTACTTCTCCTTCTCTGCCTTTCTTTCTCATCAAACACGAAAATGTGGCAAAAATGTATGTGCATGTTAAGACCACCAGGGTCACTGGCTCCTTCAGTTAGAACATGATGCCCTGGAACCCCAGGGGGTCAAGCTGGTCTCCATCTGGGTTTGGGCTTGACCTCCTCAGCCTCCTCAGCCCACAGTCTTAGGCCTACCAACTGCTCCCAAATGTATGTCATGGGCTGCAGGGGAGCCCTGGAAGAAAACTCGAAAACCCAGAGCAGAACCAGAAAAACAACTCCTGCTACTGCCTGAGAAATGAGTACCACCTCACGGTGGTAGGAAGTTAAAAGTCCTAGCTACAAAGATTGCCTTCAGGTTCTATGGTTACAAAAAAAATACAGTATTTCCCCCACTCAACCCCACCCTCCTTTCCAATGTCCAGCTCCTAAGCCACCTGTAGATGGAAGGGGGCAGAGGTTGGGGAGGGAGACACACCATATTTTAAGAGTTTAATTGTAGCCTCACTGACTCAACGGACATGAGTTTGAAATAGATGGCAGCCCACCAGGCTCCCCCGTCCCTGGGATTCTCCAGGCAAGAACACAGGAGTGGGTTGCCTTTTCCTTCTCCAATGCATTAAAGTGAAAAGTGAACGTGAAATCACTCAGTCGTGTCCGACCCTTAGGGACCCCATGGACTGCAGCCTACCAGGCTCCTCCACCCATGGGATTTTCCAGACAAGAGTAATGGAGTGGGGTGCCATTGTCTTCTCTGGTCATTACTCATTAGGGAAATATAAATGAGATAGTCTCCATTGTCTCTATGAGTCCACATTGGCTAAAATTTTTTTGTTTAATATATTTTACAGAGGTATACAATGTATATATAGCTGGGTCCCTTTACTCTTCACCTGAAGCTGTCATAACATTGTTTTTTAGTCACCTATACCTCAATAAAAAGTAAAATTTTAAATATATATCTATATATTTTAAATATATTCAAGAAGATTTAAAAGAACTTGGCCTCAGAAATTGTGTTGATAGGTAGAAGTTTTACTTAGTACTATCATGAAATTAAAAGGTGCTTACTCCTTGGAAGAAAAGTTATGACCAACCTAGATAGCATATTTCAAAGCAGAGACATTACTTTGCACCTTTACTCTTCACCTGAAGCTGTCATAACATTGTTTTTTAGTCACCTATACCTCAATAAAAAGTAAAATTTTAAATATATATCTATATATTTTAAATATATTCAAGAAGATTTAAAAGAACTTGGCCTCAGAAATTGTGTTGATAGGTAGAAGTTTTACTTAGTACTATCATGAAATTAAAAGGTGCTTACTCCTTGGAAGAAAAGTTATGACCAACCTAGATAGCATATTTCAAAGCAGAGACATTACTTTGCCAACAAAGGTCCGTCTAGTCAAGGCTATAGTTTTTCCAGTGGTCATGAACGGATGTGAGAGTTGGACTGTGAAGAAGGCTGAGAGCCGAAGAATTGATGCTTTTGAACTGTGGTGTTGGAGAAGACTCTCGAGAGTCCCTTGGACTGCAAGGAAATCCAAGCAGTCCATGCTGAAGGAGATCAGCCCTGGGATTTCTTTGGAGGGAATAGATGCTGAAGCTGAAACTCCAGTACTTTGGCCACCTCATGTAAAGAGTTGACTCATTGGAAAAGACTCTGATGCTGGGAGGGATTGGGGGCAGGAGGAGAAGGGGACAACAGAGGGTAAGATGGCTGGATGGCATCACTGACTCAATGGACGTGAATTTGAGTGAACTCTGGGAGTTGGTGATGGACAGGGAGGCCTGGCATGCTGCGATTCATGGGGTCGCAAAGAGTCTGACATGACTGAGCGACTGAGCTGAACTGAACTGAACACTTTGGAAAGTTGCCTAAAAATCCCTACTGAAGCTGAACTTTTCAACCTAATATGTTAATATTTAAATTCCATTTGTAGTAATAGATCCAACAAAAATGTATAACATTTTCACCAAAATGCACACATCAATTTTCCTCAAAAAATTATTCATGTGTCCTAAACTGGAAGCAAGCCAAATATCCATCAGTTGCAGGATGGGTAAATGCATCTTTGTGTATTCATACAATATAGTATTATAAAGTAATGGAAATCAACAAGCTGCTGCTATAAGCAGTGATATGGAAGCCGCTCACAGAAATAATGCTGAGAGAAAAAAGCCAGATGTAAAATAGCATTTATAGTATAATCCTGCTCACATGAGATTCAAACACAGATAAAATCAATGTGTTGAACAGAGGTGAAGTAATGCTTACCTCCGGAGGGTGATGACTAAGAGGAGGCAGTGGTGAGACTTCTGGAGTGTTCTTATGTTCTCATTTTATCCTAGATACTGGTTATATAAATATGTACATTTTTTGGAATTTCATTTGAATATTTAAGATTTGTGTATTGAAATTACATATTTCTAGCATGGTCTTTATTTTCTATTCCTTCCAAATTTGAATTAAAGGTGAAACTATGAACCATTAAGTTCTATATTTTAAGCATTTTTAGGTGAAAAAGTAATAATGCTGAATGGCAATATCAGAAACATGAAAGATACAGTCTTTTCATAGCAATGAGGTGAAAATGAATAGCTATACAAATAATGAAAGTTTGATATGTTCTATCTCTTTTGGTTGCCTTCATACCTGAGTTGACTTGAGGTATTAAAGCAACCAAATGAGGCAGAACACATCAGATTTTCATTGCCTCCCTGGTGGCTCAAATGGTAAAGAATCTGCCAGAAACATGGGAGACCTGGGTTCATTTCCTTGGTTGGGAAGATGTCCTGGAGAAGGGAATGGCAACCCACTGCAGTATTTTTGACTAGGGAGTCCCATGGACAGAGGAGTCTTATGGGTTACCCCATGAGTTCATGGGGCCTCAAAGAGTTGGACACAGCTGAGTTACTGACACTTTCATTATACCTGACTTGTCTTTAAGTCTCATGGCATCACCTCCTCTAATAAATTATTTTTTATTAAAGATATCACATAGGATTTTTTCTATATGAGACCTAAAAAACATGACTTTAAACTGAACTAAATTAAGAAGCATTAAGGCCTTCCCTGGTGGTGAAGAGGTTAAAGCATCTGCCTGCAATGTGGGAGACCTAGGTTTGATCCCTGGGTCAGGAAGATCCCCTAGAGAAGGAAATGCAACCCACTCCAGTATTCTTGCCTGGAGAATCCCATGGACGGATGAGCTTGGTGGGCTAGAGTCCATGGGTTGCAAAGAGTCGGACACGACTGAGCGACTTCACTTTCAAGAAGCATTAAAGAGTACAGTATAATAAAATTTAAAAGGTCAGTGTGTTTTAAAGTAGGAATTTCTTGAGAAAGCTCTCATTTAAAATTTCAAACCCCTTTTCTTCATAAATTAAACACTTCTGTTGGCTTAAAACTATTAAAGAGTATTATAAATTTTATTTTCTTGACTGTGAAATTATAGTTCAGTTCAGTTCACTTCAGTCGTTCAGTCATGTCCGACTCTTTGTAACCCCATGAAGCGCAGTATGCCAGGCCTCCCTGTCCATCACCAACTCCCAGAGTCTACCCAAACCCATGTCCATTGTGTCGGTGATGCCATCCAACCATCTCATCCTCTGTCATTCCCTTCTCCGCCTGCCCTCAATCTTTCCCAGCATTAGTGTCTTTTCCAATGAGTCAGCTCTTTGCATCAGGTGGCCAAAGTACTGGAGTTTCAGCTTCAACATCAGTCCTTCCAATAAACACCCAGGACTGATCTCCTTTAGAGTGGACTGATTAAACCTCCTTGCAGTCCAAGGGACTCTCAATAGTCTTCTCCAACACCACAGTTCAAAAGCATCAATTCTTCTTCACTCAGCTTTCTTTTTTATAGTATCCAATGGCAATAATTTATATAATGCATAAACGTGGATATTTTCAATAAGGCCTTACTTGGCCATGACTTACTAATTTTTATTATGAATATAAAGAGATAAACTCTGAAGCTCTGTCAGTGTAGTTTTTAAATATTTACTGGAAACTAAGTAAAAGTAACATGAATATACTATAAACAAAATGCGTCTGTTTCACTCTTCAGTAAAATATGAGATATATTTTTGAGAAATTCTCGTCAACATTGGTTGTTAAAAGTTCTGGAAGTCATTGTGAATTCAGTAGATGGTTCAACTTCTTGTTGTATATTTCATTAAAAGGATTGCTTATTATTTTATACATTAGGTCATTGCCTATTATATATGCTAGACATATTATAATCAAACTTCATATCAGTGCTTTTAATTTAAATATTAGTATTTAGTACATATATATCTATATTTTCTGAAAATAGGTTATACTTTAGTTGAAAAATCAGTCTTATGGTGGTATTCTTACAACTATACTATTATATTTTTCTGAGAAACTCTACACAGTCAAGGAGAAGGAAAGAGTCTACATTTTCTTTGGTTGGCTTTATAGGTGTTATAACTTCACTTTTGTGAATTGTTAGGTAATATTCATATGCAATTATGAAAATGAAAGCAAAATATATAGATCTGTAGGTTCACAAGTTACTGAGATTGTCTAGGGGAAAAAAGTAGATATTCCACTATATACTGTAAAGAGCAGCAATATTCATTTAGAATTTAACTCTATGAGTATTAGTTTTCTTATCTAGAAAAGTACAGTATTGAATTAAATGATCCTTGAGATGCTATGGTTCAAAGTTTTTAATGTACTATAATTTTATATTATCAGTGTGATAACAGAGCCTATGTATTGTGAGCTGTTGAAATACAAATACAGGATAGAGTTTGTTCTTCTCATCATCTAGTACAGTACCTAGCATATTTAATTATTCATTGTTCCATTAAGTTTTTCCTTAAATAAGCATAAATTGAACATTGTTCCATTAAATTTTTACTTAAATAAGCATAAATTGAAACATTATATCTATAATGTTGGAAATTCTTCCCTCAGTACCAATAAGTTCATTTTCTAAGTTTGGGAGTCTTTTTCTATTTTGTAAGTGAGTTCATATATATAGATGTAGATATAGATATTTAAATTCTACATTTAAGCAATATCATATGATATTGTTTTTCTCTATATAATTTACTTCACTAATGATGATAATTTCCAGGTCCATCCACATTGCCAGGATGGGGAGGTAGAGATAGATATGGAGTTTGGGATTGACATATCCACACTGCTATATTTAAAATGGACAACCAACAAGGACCTACTGTTAAAAAAAAATAAAAAATAACTAAAGGAATTGAAACTCATTCAACATGAAGCAAATTTTGAGACATCTCAACTTGTATCACTGACTGCTCTTTATTCAAAGTGATTAGAAGGTAAGGAAATATAATCACAGATGTTCGCAGAGGAATTAAATGGCAGAGAATCTGAAGGATAGAGGAGTGAAAACACTGCTAGAACCAGGGGAGAGCAGAAGTACAGAGAATGATTTGGTAGGGATGCAGCTAACCCATGGTGACCTGGAAGGAAAGGACACAGTTTAGCAAACAGTTCTACTGCCTTGGGCACACACCTTGAAATACAAATACAAGATATAATTTGTTTTCTTCATCATCTAGTACCTGACATATTTAGTTATGCATTGTTACATTAGACCTCCAGTCTCCTGTGGGATCTTCCCACTGGTGAAATCTAACGGAAACCAAAAGACACTGGAGCTCAGATGCAACGATCTCTTGGTGGTAAAACAAGGTAAAGCACAATGGGGAGTGCGTGTGAATGTGTTTGTGTGTACCTGTGCATGTGCATGTGTGTTGCAGGAACCAGAAGACACCCAAACACCAACCATATTATTAATAGCTTATTTTTATGAAAGAAGCTAAAAATCTTATTTTTCAATATTTTTATTCTCAAGACAGCATTTTGGAATAGTCTCTTATGTTTGAGATACTTGGGTAGCTTCCTTGTTTTTTTTAAGTTTAGTTACAGATTGTATAATGTAATAAACACATTCGTTAATTTGTGCATAATTAACCTAAATATTATTTTTCTTTGTAAGCTTCTTCCTAATTATCTTGAGAACTTGACACAAGTGACAAGTGGGAATACTGCAGGAAAGAAGAAAGATAGACCCCATTAATGAAAGGCACATTGCTTGACTGTGATTAAGTTAAAAGAGATGATCACCTGATTGTGTTTAATTGTGCAGAAATGACTTTTATTTCTCTCTATATTTTGGTAAGAGGAATATATTTCAAAACTCTAGCTCTCTTTCAAACCTTATGACTGTGACTATTAGCTTCTGGTTTTCATAATTTAAAAATATTATGGTAAATATGAATTAGAACAATCTTTTTGATGTTTTGCAGCTGGAAAGCATACAGTAATTTTTCTACCATATTTTGGAAAAAATACTAGTGAAAGTGATTCAGTTGTTTGTATGTGTGTGTCTCTCTATGTCTCTGTACATTTTATGTGTGTACATACATACTAGTTTATACCTCAAAACAGTCGTATTATGTAAGCACTGTTATTATTCATCTTTGATAGATAAAACATTTAAGGCATAGAGAGTTAAGAAAATCACTCTATTATTAGTTAATGGTTGGGAAAAAATTGAAATGAGCCCAGGAAATCTTGCTACAGAATTCCAGTATTGGAACACTACACTGTATTGCTTCAATTGGAAATATAAATAAAATAGACTCTGTAGTTTAAAAAAATCAAGACATACATTATAAAGAAGTTACAAAGTAAACAAATGTGCAATGACATTGCATGCACTGCATGCATTAATGTTTTCAAGGATTCAGAAAAAAGTATCAAAGCATAGAGGGAGCTGATCTGAACTAGAAGCTTAAAGTAGCATATTCCAAGTGTAATCTGAGGACCCCTAGGGGAGGCCAAGCATACTGCAGGGGATCTGCCAGGTTCTCTGTGTTCAGTTATATATCTGTGTGAGGCTGGATTTTCTCATATTCAACCAAGAACATACCTTGCAAAAAATCGTACAATGATCTTTGTAGTTTTAACTTCTAAAATGGTTAATGTCATGATATTAAATCAACATAAACAAAAACTTTTAAGGGTCCACTCATCTGACACGCTGGTAAAGTAATGCTCAAAATTCTCCAAGCCAGGCTTCAGCAATCCATGAACAGTGGATTTCCAAATGTTCAAGCTGTTTTTAGAAAAGGCAGAGGAACCAGAGATCAAATTGCCAACATCTGCTGGATCATCAAAAGAGGCAAGAGAGTTCCAAGAAAACATCTATTTCTGCTTTATTGACTATGCCAAAGCCTTTGACTGTGTGGATCACAATAAACTGTGGAAAATTCTGAGAGATAGGAATACCAGACCACATGATCTGCCTCTTGAGAAACCTATATGCAGGTCAGGAAGCAACAGTTAGAACTGGACATGGAACAACAGACTGGTTCCAAATAGGAAAAGGAGTACATCAAGGCTGTATATTGTCACCCTGCTTATTTAACTTCTATGCACAGTACATCATGAGAAACACTGGACTGGAAGAAACACAAGCTGGAATCAAGATTGCCGGGAGAAATATCAATAACTTCATCAGGAAGCAACAGTTAGAACTGGACATGGAACAACAGACTGGTTCCAAATAGGAAAAGGAGTACATCAAGGCTGTATATTGTCACCCTGCTTATTTAACTTCTATGCACAGTACATCATGAGAAACACTGGACTGGAAGAAACACAAGCTGGAATCAAGATTGCCGGGAGAAATATCAATAACTTCAGATATGCAGATGACACCACCCTTATGGCAGAAAGTGAAGAGGCAATAAAAAGCCTCTTGATGAAGGTGAAAATGGAGAGTGAAAAAGTTGGCCTAAAGCTCAACATTCAGAAAATGAAGATTATGGCATCTGGACCCATCACTTCATGGGAATTAGATGGATAAATAGTGGAAACAGTGTCAGGCTTTATTTTTTGGGGCTCCAAAATCACTGCAGATAGTGATTGCTGCCATGAAATTAAAAGACGCTTACTCCTTGGAAGGAAAGTTATGACCAACCTAGATAGCATATTAAAAAGCAGAGACATTACTTTGCCAAGAAAGGTCCGTCTAGTCAAGGCTATGGTTTTTCCTGTGGTCATGTATGGATGTGAGAGTTGGACTGTGAAGAAAGCTGAGTGCCGAAGAACTGATGCTTTTCAACAGTGGTGTTGAGAGAAGTGGCCAAAGTACTGGAGTTTCAGCTTCAGCATCAGTCCTTCCAATGAACATTCAAGACTGATTTCCTTTAGGGTTGACTGGTTTGATCTCCTTGAAGTCCAAGGGACTCTCAAGAGTCTTCTCCAACACCACAGTTCAAAAGCATCAATTCTTAGGCGGTAAGCTTTCTTTATGGTCCAGCTCTCACACCCATACATGACTACTGGAAAAACCAAAGCTTTGAGTAGATGGACCTTTGTTGGCAAAGTAATGTCTGTTTTTTAATAAGCTGTCTAGGGGAAGGTTAGACAAGACTAAAGCCAGACTAAAGCGAGGATGAATAATGAAGACAGAGGTGATCATGACATATATTGAGAAGTCAGTCTGATAGAATTGTTGGAATGAATGGCTTAGTTCTAAAGATAGTGGGAAATATGATTGTTTGGATAGGGCAAAGACATTTCTGAAGTATTTAAAACAGTAGAATGAAATGTTTGTTATGATCTGATAATGATATTTAAAACTCAAAAATACTGGGGTTTTTTTGTGGTTTAAAGACTGACTTAAATGAGGAGCTAAGAATTCCTCCCCATGAAACTTAATTGATTTTTCCATGAAAATCAAGATACAGAGTGACTTTGAATAGAATAAATATGATGATGATGGGGTTATAGAAACATGGCCTATTCTAGACATATGAAAAAGTAAACTTTGTTAAAACTTGGCTGAGTGTGGCTGGTGCAAATGAAGTAAGAATCAAAAATAAATATAGGATTCTGAATATTGACTACTGGATTAGACATCAATACATTTTCCTTATTCTGTGTGCAATATCTTCTAACACACCCACCTCACAAGTCTTGCAATATTTTTTGATTCCAGAACTATCATTGAATATGTGCTTTGATATTTCATTACGTTTTAGAATTTCTCTTGCCTAAAGATATAAAAGTTCGAGCAAGTTGTTGATTAAAATATTTTCTTCAAAGAGCAACACATTTATATTTGCGCAGCTCAGTTCAGTTCAGTTCAGTTCAGTCGCTCAGTCATGTCCAACTCTTTGCAACCCCATTAATCGCAGCACGCCAGGCCTCCCTGTCCATTACCAACTTCTGGAGTTCACTCAGACTCACGTCCATTGAGTCAGTGATGCCATCCAGCCATCTCATCCTCAGTCGTCCCCCTCTCTTCCTGCCCCCAATCCCTCCCAGCATCAGAGTCTTTTCCAATGAGTCAACTCTTTGCATGAGGTGGCCAGAGTATTGGAGTTTCAGCTTTAGCATCATTCCTTCCAAAGAAATCCCAGGGCTGATCTCCTTTAGAATGGACTGGTTGGATCTCCTTTCAGTCTTAGGGACTCTCAAGAGTCTTCTCCAACACCACAGTTCAAAAGCATCAATTCTTCGGCACTCAGCCTTCTTCACAGTCCAACTCTCACATCCATACATGACCACTGGAAAAACCATAGCCTTGACTAGACGGACCTTTGTTGGCAAAGTAATGTCTCTGCTTTGCAATACGCTATCTAGGTTGGCCCAGCCCAGCGTTTCTTAGTTAGTTACACAACTCAGTTTAAACTCTGTACTAGGGATTATACAACAATAGTGTATCTTGCTTGAGGACAGTTTCTCCTTCCTTAAGAACGTCTGACTATTCCTGATATTTTAGAATGTATATTATGGGAGTGGGTCTCGAGGATCTTTCTATTTTTAAATTATAATCTTCTTATCTTAAAATGTAAAATGTGAGAGTAGGTTTGGTAAAATTTTCACAAACTTGAGACATTCATTTGATTCATTATAATAACTAATTATAAAGTTTATGACTCCATTGCTAACACTAGCAAGGGGGTACTCTTTCTTCCCCCTTCTGATGTCTACGTCAGAAGTTCTCTCTATGCCTTTTATACTTTAATAAAACTCTATTGCACAAAGGCTCTGAGCAATCAAGCCTTGAATTCTTCTCCTCTGGAGGCCAAGAATCCCAGCATCTTTTCATAGGTCAGCAAAGATGTGTATAAGAGACAGGCCAAATATCCATCAGTTGCAGGATGGGTAAATGCATCTTTGTGTATTCATACAATATAGTATTATAAAGTAATGGAAATCAACAAGCTGCTGCTATAAGCAGTGATATGGAANAAGCCTTGAATTCTTCTCCTCTGGAGGCCAAGAATCCCAGCATCTTTTCATAGGTCAGCAACAACTTTCACTACTGGTTCTGTTTTTCTGGAGAACCTTAATACATAAACAATATATTAATATGTATATATGTGAAAGTATGTTTAATGTAGAAATTCAATATTAAGTCACCTTTTGTTCTATTATATATTATCCATTCTACTAAATAACATTATTTTACCATAATAATGATGTTTATTGATTTAGAAATTATTCTTGGATTTAGCTTCCATTAAAATCACATTTATCATTTCAATGCAATGACATAAAACAATTTCAGAGTAATTTCTAAGTAAAATTCTTTTTCTCATCATATAATCATAACATTTAGTGATTTATAAAACCACCACAGAGTCTAAAATAACCACAATATTTAGATAATGAGAATATGAATGCTCTGTCTTATAGAACTGATGCTATGCATATTTTAGAAGATCAACCATAACTAAAATTTTTTTAAAATGAGCTTTTATATATCTTGCTGTTATTGTTGTTCAGTTGCCCAGTCATGTTGACTCTTTGTGATCCCATGGACAGCAGCACACCAGGACTTCCTTTCCCTCATCATCTCCTGGAGTTTGCCCAAGTTTATGTTCATTGCATTGGTGATGCTGTCCATCCATCTCATCCCCTGATGCCTTCTTCTTTTTCTGCACTCAATCTTATCCAGCATCAGGGACTTTTCCAATGAATCTCTTGTTCACATCACATGATCAAAATACTGGAGCTTCAGCTTCAGCATGAGTCCCTCCAGTGAATATTCAGGGTTGATCTCCCTTAAGATTGACTGGTTTTATTTCCTTGCTCTCCACAGTTTGAAGGCATAAATTCTTTGGCATTTTGCCTTCCTTTTACCTGAATATACCTTTAAATGGCTTCTTATCTCATTGTAGTTTTATAGTTATCCTCTGTTTACCTGAATGACTTTTCTTTAGGTGACTAAAAAATACTAGAAACTCGGTCCTCCATTGCTGACTTCCATTTATGGACCAAATTCCTAAGATTGGTAGATAGAATTAAAAATATGGAAATACAAAGAATGTAACTAGAAATTATGAAGCATCCTAGGAAGATAAAAATCAGACAAGATTTTACTGAGGACACTCAAATTTCATTTAGGATATTCTGCTGTAGAGGTGTACAAGCTTACCTACTTCCAGACATGAAGACCCTGGGGGCCCTAAGACAACAAGAATATCCATCTCCAGAGAGGGGCTCATAACATAATTGTGGATATAGAGCAACAATACTCCAGGATATGGCAACCTTTAAGTGATTCCCAGGTGGTGTCAGTGGTAAAGAATCCACTTGCCAATGCAGGAGACACAAGAGATAATGGTTTAATCCTTGAATCAGGAGATTCCCTGTAGTAGGAAATGGCAACCTACTCCAGTATTCTTGCCTGGAAAATTTCATGGAGAGAGGAGCCTGGTGGAACACATTTCATGGGGTTGCAAAGAGTTGGACACGACTGAGTGCATATGCATGCACACACACGAGATGGAAGGGGAGCACCAACTTCCAATTTTCTCTTGGCCATGTAAGCTCCTTCATGACAGGACGAAGCTCTCCTCCACCTTAAAGATCCAGGTTTTCCTCAAATGCTCTAATTTTAAGTCATGGAGATAATGAAGCAATTCCTTTTCACGTAATATATCAACCTCAGCCATAGACATTGGTTGAGTTAGTATCAGGGACACTCTAGGAATGTGCTGACATCTATTATTTCTATTTCTTCCAGAGATCGCATATTTATGTCACAGATAAGTTCATCATTCATATTTTATTTTCTTAAGATGAAAATATGCAAAATATAAAGAGAGTCCATTGTCTCTTTTATCCATTTGAGATTTTAGTTACATTTGGATTCATAATAAGCGGTATGATTTGAAAAGAGAGAGGGAGGGAATATCAAGAGTCTATGTCCTAGTGATTACTAACATTTCACATAGTCCATCATGAGGATAATGTCTGAGTGCCAAACACAGAGATGCTTCCTCTGCAATTACAGCTATTTCCTTTTTCATTTTAAAAAATTAGGTAGGAAGGAAGGGACAGGATGGGGAACACATGTACACTCATGGCTGGTTCATGTGAATGTATGGCAAAAACCTCAACAATATTGTAAAGCAATTAGCTTCCAATTAAAATAAATTTTAAAAAATTGCATGTAACTCATTTTCTTAATTTTCCTTTTTTCGTGACTCAAATACTGTTAGCAAGTGAGTCCTGAAAAGATATGCTTCCTTCTCTAATATATTGTCCAAATATCTGCTGGAACAATTTGAGCTATCAGAGCTAGCAGAGGTCTGGGGGTGCTTCAGTGTAAAATCCTTTGGGTCATTTAAATAGACTAATTTCTATATATTTCTAAGTGAACAATGCAAAGAAGTAAAGAAAAACAATAAAATGGAAAAAACTAGAGATCTTTAAAGAAACTTAGAGATAGCAAGGGAACGTTTCATGGAAAGATAGGCACAATAAAGGACAAAAATGGTATAGATCTAATGGAAACAGAATATATTAAGAAGAGGTGGCAAGAATACATGGAAGAATTATACAAAAAAGATTTTAATGACCAAGATGGTGTGATCACTTACCCAGAGCCAGACATCCTGGAATGCGAAGTTGAGTGGGCCTTAGGAAGCATTACTATGAACAAAGCTAGTGGAGGTGATGGAATTCCAACTGAGCTATTGAAAATGCTAAAAGATGATGCTGTGAAAGTGCTTCACTCAATATGCCAAAAATTTGGAAAATTCGGCAGTGGCCACAGGACTGGAAAAGATCAGCTTTCATTCCAATTCCAAAGATGGGTAATGCCACAGAATGTTCACATATGAGTCACACAAAAAAAGGAAAATTAAGAATACTTCACAATTCCACTCATTTCACATGCTAGCAAAGCATGCTCAAAATTCTCCAAGCTAGGCTTCAACAGTACATGAACTGAGAACTTCCAGACATTCAAGCTGGATTTAGAAAAGGCAGAGGAACCAGAGACCAAATTATCAACATCCATTGGATCATAGAAAAAGCAAAAGAATTCCAGGAAAAAACATCTAGTTCTGCTTCACTATGCTAAAGCCTTTGGTTATGTGGATTACAACAAACTGTGGAAAATTCTTCAAGAGATGGGAATACCATACCACCTTACCTGCTTCCTGCAAAACCTGTATGCAGGCCAAAAGGCATCAGTTAGAACCAGACATGGAACAACAGACTGGTTCCAAATTGGGAAAGGAGTATCAAGGCTGTAAATTGTCCTCTTTCTCATACAACTCATATGCAGAGTACATCATGCAAAATGCCAAGCTGGATAAAGCACAAGCAGGAATCAAGATTGCCGGGGGAGATATCAATAACCTCAGATATGTAGATGACACCACCCTAATGACAGAAAGCAATGAGGAACTAAAGTGCTTCTTGATGAAAGTGATGGAGGAGAGTGAAAGAGCTGTCTTAAAACTCACTATTCAAAAAAGGAAGATCATGGCATCTGGTCCCATCACTCCATGGAAAATAGATGAGGAAACAATGGAAACAGTGACTGACTTTATTTTCTTGGGTTCCAAAATCACTGCAGATGGTGACTACAGCCATGAAATTAAAAGATGCTTGCTCCTTGGAAGAAAAGCAGTGATAAACAAAAACTGTGTATTAAAAAGCAGAGACGTTCTTTTCCCAACAAAGGTCCATACAGTCAAAAGTATGTTTTTTCCAGGAGTCATGTATGGATGTAAGAGTTGGACCATAAAGAAGACCGAGCACCAAAGAACTGATGCCTTTGAACTGGGGTGTTGCCAAAGACTTTTGAGAGTCTCTTTAACTGCAGGGAGATCAAAGCAGTCAATCCTGAAGGAAATCAACCTTGGATAGTCATTGGAGTGCCTGATGCTGAAGCTGAAGCTCCAATACTTTGGCCACCTGATGCAAAGAGCTGACTCATTAGAAAATACCCTGATGCTGGGAAAGATTGAAGGCAGGAGGAAGAGGGAATGACAGAAGATGAGAGGGTTGGATGGCCTCATCACCAACTCAATGGACATGAGTTTGGGCAAGCTCCAGGAAATGGTGCAGGACAGGGAAGCCTAGTATGCTGCAGTTCATGGGGTTGCAGTGTCAGACAAGACTGAGTGACTGAACAACAGCTTCTACAGGCCAGGCTTCATGGTGTTTAACAAATACTCTTACATATGAGTTTCAACATTAATAGTAATTTCTTTAATGGGCAAGATGTTTTGGGGGGTGGTGTTTTCTTCTTATTTTATTTAATTTTTAATCTTTTGTATTAGAATACAGTTGATTAACAATTTTGTCTTAGTTTCAGGTGTGGAGCAAAGTGATCCAGTTATACATACACATGTATCTATTCTTTTTCAAATTATTTTCCTATTTATTTTTTCCATAATATTGAATAGAGGTCTTTGTGTTATAGTATAGGCTCTTATTGATTATATTTTAAATATAGCAGTGTGTACATGTCAATACATTTTTGTCTATATCCTAGGATGTGACAGGTATTTAACATATGAAAGATATTCAAATAACATCACTGAATTAATTAATTCATCCACCTAAACTGTTTTTGAATAAGTGGAAAATAAATGAACAAGTTCACTTCTCTCACAAGCATATTTTATCTTTTCTTAGTTGGCATATTTATACACTTCAGCTAAGAATGCTGGGTGGGAAACGCATTTCATCTAGAATTCCCACTCAGAGGCAAACAGACTAAAAAGCAGAGAAAGTACGAATTAGTTTCCTGTGGCTGCAATCATAAATTATCACAATCTTTGTGGCTTAAAACATCAGAAATTTATTATCGTATGAATCTAGAAGTCAGAAATTTGAAATTAGGGTCCCTGGGATGGAATCAAGGTGTTGGTAGACCCACCCTTCTTCCAAAGCTCAAGATAAGTATCATTTCTTGTTTCTTCAACTTTGATGACTGCTAGCTATGTTTGGGTCAATGACCAGATCACACCAATTTATGACTTCTTGGTCCCATTGCCTTCTTTTGTAGTTTTCAACATGTAGAAACACCTTCGGCATTTGTGTTTTTATGAAAATTCTGCATGAGGCAATCTAGGACATTTCTATCATGTGCCTCCAAATTTTCTAGCTCATATCCATTTCCAAATTCCAAATCCACTTCCACAGGTTTAAGGATTTGTTATAGCAGCATTTCATTTCCCAGTACCATATTTCTCAGCAGAACTATATTTTACAAAGAAGGTATATTACCTCAGGAAATGTCTATGCTGCAAAGCTAATTGTCTTCTATAAACAAAAGGGACAGAACTGAAAGACAGTTTTCCCACTCTGTAAACTTGTTCTAACTTTTTAAAAGTATTGCTTCCTAGAAATTACATTGGAAAAAAACTAAAGTTGAGGACATGTATTTCAAAATACATGGATATTAATAAATAATATATTAACATTTATATTTTTAAAAAAGCATTTAATTTTACCAGAATGTATTTTCCCATGAGTTAAATGGCGTGTTACCATTTCGATCTATGAGAGACTGTTGGGCTAAGATTAGGCGTAAGTGTAGAAGGAAATCACTGAGTGATTAGTAAAAACAAATTTAAGACAAAAATAAGAATTATGTTGAGTTTATTACTTCAGTGTGTCTATTTTGTTCTCATTTTCAACTATTAATTTAAACTACATATGATAAAAAGTCATACTTGAATTATGAAGAACATTTACATTTTCACCAAGGACCATTTGAGGAAAGTGGACACAAGACTAATGTTAGGATGTCGCTTTAAG
Source organism: Oreotragus oreotragus (assembly GCA_006410675.1). Classification (NCBI taxonomy): domain Eukaryota; kingdom Metazoa; phylum Chordata; class Mammalia; order Artiodactyla; family Bovidae; genus Oreotragus; species Oreotragus oreotragus. The sequence goes on along the minus strand of SJYX01005808.1, from coordinate 234,543 downwards.
ATTAGAAACAACAGTAAAGGTCTGATAGGAGTAAGCTATTTTCACTTACAATCCCACTACATCCTTATCTTTAATATAAATGTACTCTTACATATTTAATATTTATTCCTATTCAAACAAAGGTTAAGTTTGATGTGGTGGCAGTTCCTAAATATACAAAAGTTAAATGTATTGAAAACTCCTCTCAAACAAATTAATGCAGAAAGCAGTTTCAGAGTGGGAGTATGAGTAGATTTGCAGCTCTCCTCCCCTGAAAAACAACCATTGTGGTTCAGTTGCTAACTTGGGTTCTACTCTTTGCAACCCCATGAACTGCAGCACACTAGGTTTCTCTGTTCTTCATCATTTCCCTAAGATTGCTCAAACCCACGTGCATTGAACTAGTGATGCCATCCAACCATCTCATCTTCTGTCCCCTCCTTCTCCTCTTGCCCTCAAGAGGGTCTTTCCCAGCATCATGGTCTTTTCCAGTGAGTCAAGTCAGCTCTTCCCATCAGGTGGCCAAACTATTGGAGCTTCAGCTTCAGCAACATTCTCTCTAATGAATATTCAGGGTTGATTTCGTTTAGAATTGATTGGTTGGATCTCCTTGCAGTCCAAGTGATTCTCAAGAGTCTTCTCCAGCACCACAGTTCAAAAGCATCAATTCTTCAGCACTCAGCCGTCTTTATGGTCCAGCTCTCACATCCGTTCATGACTACTAGAAAAACCATACTTTTGACTACACAGATTATTGTTGGGAAAGTGATGCCTCTGCTTTTTAATATGTCTATGTTTGTCATAGCTATGCTTCTAAGGAGCCAGCATCTTTTAATTTCGTGGCTGCAGTCTCATCCTCATTGATTTTGAAACCCCCCAAAATGAAATCTGACACTATTTCCCCATTTTTTGCATCTATTTGCCATGAAATGTTAGGCCTGGATGCAATGATCTTTGTTTTTCGAATGTTGAGCTTTAAGCCAGCTTTTTCACTCTCCTCTTTTACCTTCATCAAGAGGCTCTTTAGTTCTTCTTTGCTTTTTGCCATTAGGGTGGTGTCATCTGCATATCTGAGGTTGTTGATATTTCTCCCAGCAATCCTAATTCCAGCTTGTCATTCATCCAGCCCAGTGTTTCACATTATGTACTCTGAATTGAAGTTAAATAAGTTGCTGGGGGGGACAATATACAGCCTTGACTTACTCCTTTCTCAGTTTGGAACCAGTCTGTTGTTCTATGTCCAGTTCTATTGGTTGCTTCTTGTCCAGCACACAGGTTTCTCAGGAGTCAGATAAGGTGGTATGGAATTCCTATCTCTTGAAGAACTTTCCACAGTTTGTTGTGATCCACACAGTCAAAGGCTTTAGCATAGTCAGTGACGCAGAACTATATGTTTTTTCTGGAATTCTCTTGCTTTTTCTATGATCCAATGGATGTTGACCTGATCTCTGGTTCCTCTATCATTTCTAAATCCAGCTTGTACATCTGGAATCTCTTGGTTCACGTACTGCTGAAGCCTAGCTTGAAGGATTTTGAGTATAATCTTGTTGGCATGTGAAATGTGTGCAATTGTGCGGTAATTTGAACATTCCTTGGCATTGCCCTTCTTTAGGATTGGAATGAAATATGGATTTTTCCAGTCTGTGGCTATTGCTGAGTTTTCCAAATTTGCTGGCATAATGAGTCCAGTACTTCAACATCATATTTTAAGACTTCCAGCTCAGCTAGAATTCCATCATCTCCACTAGCTTTGTTCCTAGTAATGGTTCCTAAGGCACACATGACTTCACATTCCAGGATGTCTGTCTCTAGGTGAGTGATCATATCATTGTGATTAAAGCTTTTCTGAACAGATTGTCTGTGTATTCTTGCCATCTTTTCTTAATCTCCTCTGCTTCTGTTGGTCCTTACCATTTTTGTACTTTATTGCATTTGTCTTTGTATGGAATATTCCTTTGGTTTATCTAATGTTCTTGAAGAGATCTCTAGTCTTCCCATTCCATTCTTTCCCTTTATTTCTTTGCATTGTTAATTTAGGAAGACTTTCTTGTCTCTCCTGGGTATTCTTTGGAACTCTGCATTCAGATGATATGTCTTTCCTTTTCTCCTTTGCCTTTTGCTTCTTTTCTCAGCTTTTTATAAGGCCTCTGCAGACAACCATTTTGCCTTTTGCATTTCTTTTTCTTGGGGATGGTTTTGATCACCACCTGCTTGTCAGTGTCACAAACCTTTATCCACAGTTAATCAGGCACTCTATCAGATATAACCCCTTGAATCTACGACGTCTACTGTATAATCATAAGTGATTTGATTTAGGTAATACCTGAATGGCCTAGTGGTTTTCTCTACACTCTTCAATTTTTGTTTGAATTTTGCAATAAGGTGTTTATGATCTGAGCCACAGTCAGCTCCAAGTCTTATTTTTCTCACTGTATAGAACTTCTCCATCTTCAACTGCAAAGAATATAATCAATCTGATTTTGGTACTGACCATTTGGTTATGTCCATGTGTAGAGTCCATGCTGACCATGTTTTGTCAGGTCATAAACAGCAGGGACATGCCCTTCAGCCACTCAGCGTAGATGGATGACATGCCTGGTGCCCTTGCTGTCCCACTGCTGGTCTTCATTGAGTGTTTAAACCTTCCCTGGCCATTGAGTGTAGTCAATATGTGGTCAGGGCTCCAGGCAAATGTCCTGCTATAATGGCTGGCAAGAGGTTCCAGGGAAGGCTGGAGCTGATGTTGGAAGATGTCCAGGAGCAAAGGGCACCCTGACCTCACTGCTGTTGCTGGCTGCTCTGGAGCTGGTCAGGAGCCATTGGACTTTGTGAAACCAATCTGTTGCCCAGGATCCATGGAAGCCCAAGAGCCGCTGTCCAACACAGAGCTGATCCACTGCCTAGGAGCCGGCAGTACCCAGGCCTTGCCACTGCCACTGGTCTCCCTGGGGCCAATTTGCCATCACCACCAGCTCCACACTGGGAACTGGGGTCACTGGTCACTACCATGCTCCCGCCTTCATCTCTGGGGTGATCTTTGTAAAGCAATTTTCCCAGCCACCAATACCTCTATAGGCATCCATGGCCATGTTATCACACTTCATCTTTATAACCTCATGGAAATTATTGTAAAATGACCATTTAAAATCTCTAGAAACTGTACTCAGGGCATAAAGCATGTATAGAAACATTTATTCAAGAAAATCTATTAAATCTCCATGAGAACAGTGAGAGCCAGTTACATTGAAATCAAACTAGCTCTTTCAACCACCACCCCCAACTCAGATCTATATTTCAGAAGCTCTACTCCAGGTGAATTTAACTAAGAGAAGAGGGGCCCCTGTTACCTAGTTTTCTAGTTTAGGGCTCTTCCAGGAGGAGGAGGCTAAAAGCATTTCTCATCTTCCCCAATTCCATGTAGCAAAAGTGCTGTTTGTAACAAGAGGAGGCAAGAGACTGAAGGCCAACTCTTCCATCCAGTACCCACTTGTAGGGTGGAAGCACTACCCCAGACACTGAAGGCAGGGAATACTGAGCACCAACATCCTTCCCCAGATGACCTTCAAGTCACATGTTCTATTCTAGAAGAGAAATGGCAAAAATCCCAGAGACTATTAAACTGCCCAGAACTCTGCTAATAAGCAGGAGTGATGCTCTGAGAGAAGCAGATTGCTGTCTCACACCCACTTCCAAAACAGTAGCACAGAAATCCTGCCAGGACTAGAGACAAATTGTAAAAACAGACCTCCATAGCTCCATAGCTAGTAGCTGAAAATTAGTTAAATCTAATAGCTGTGTGGGAAGCTAACAAAAGCAGGAAGATTAACAGATATCTGGGAAAGAGACAGTCAAAGATAATCCTATTAAAAAACACTCATCCTTGAGGAAAAGGAGTCAGGGTAACTGACACAAGCCCAAGGCTGCACTCTTTGAAAACCAGCATTAGAGATATCAATTCTGCAGAAGAATTAGACTTCACTGGAATAGCCTACACAAGTTACTAAGCTGATAAAGAGGAAAACAAACAACTAGCAGTTGTGGGGTGGTAGGGGTCAGAATCTAGTACTACTTTAAGACATTACCTGATGTGTCTTGTTAATCACAGCAACAACAACAAAAATTATCAACCATTCAAAGGCAGAGGGAAAGAAGCAGAAAATGTTTACACTTACAGGAGGAAAAGCAGCCAATAGTAATTGCCTATAAGAAAGCTCAGGTTTTAGTTAGTAACTATCAAAATATATTTTTAAAAATTTAAAGGAGTAAAGAAAGGAGGCCAAGATATGATAATCATATCTCACTGAATAGAAAATATGAAGATTTAAAAATTGAATATATCTCCAAATAAAAATGATGGAATCATAAAGTATAATAAATGAAATGCAAATTTTAATAGAGAGGCTCAAAGATAGAATTAAGCTGGCAGAGAAAAGAACTAGTGAAATTGAAAACGGATCAACAGAAACTACTTGAAAATAGATTGACAAACATTACTTAAAAATAGATTGACAAAAATTACTTAAAAATAGATTGACAAAAATTACTTAAAAATAGATTGACAGAAATTACTCAGTCTGAGGAATGAGCAGGAAACAGAACAAAGAAATAATCAGAAAAATGTGTGACATCATAAAATGTTTAAATTTACACATGATGGGAGAAACTGGAGGAGAGAGACAAAAAGGGTCAGACAAATGTGCAAATGAATAACAGTTAAAACTTCTCCTACCTGATGAAAAACATTAATTTACACATTCATGAAGCTCAATGAGCTTGAAGGAGGATAAATACTAAGAGATGAACATTCAAAATGTTGACAGCCAGAAAAAAAAGGAAAATATTTAAAGGATCTAGACTAAAATGATTTATCATGTGTGAGGAAACCAAGAATGTTAAGACCTAACTATTAATAATGGAGACTAGAAGGCAGTGAAAGGGCATGTGCAAAGTGCTGATAGAAAAAAAATCAAATAACTGTCAACCAAGATTCTAATATCCAGCAAAAATAGCCTTTGAAAATGAACATGAAATAAAAACATTCACATATCTGCAAAAACTAACAGAATGTGTTGCTGGTAATCCTTCATTGCAATAAAATGTTCAAGGAAATTCTTCAGGCTGAAAGTTTGTGACACCAGGGAGAAACTCTAAACTACATTAAAACAAATAAACAAAAACATCCAGAAAATTAATTATGTAAGTATTGACAAAAATAGTATAATTGCATATTTATTTTTCTTTCTTTCTTAATGTTCAGTACAGTCACTCAGTTGTGTCCGACTCTTCGTGACCCTATGAAGTGCAGCACGCCAGGCCTCCCTGTCCATTACCAACTTCTGGAGTTCACTCAGACTCACATCCATCGAGTCAGTGATGCCATCCAGCCATCTCATCCTCTGTCATCTCCTTCTCCTCCTGCCCCAAATCCCTCCCAGCATCAGAGTCTTTTCCAATGAGTCAACTCTTCGCATGAGGTGGCTGAAGTACTGGAGTTTCAGCTTTAGCATCATTCATTCCAAAGAAATTCCAGGGCTGATCTCCTTCAGAATGGACTGGTTGGATTTCCTTGCAGTCCAAGGGACTCTCAAGAGTCTTCTCCAACACCACTTTTCAAAAACATCAATTCTTCAGCACTCAGCCTTCTTCACAGTCCAACTCTCACATCCATACATGACCACAGGAAAAACCATACCCTTGACTAGACAGACCTTAGTTGGCAAAGCAATGTCTCTGCTTTTGAATATGCTATCTAGGTTGGTCATAACTTTTCTTCCAAGGAGTAAGTATCTGTTAATTTCATGGCTGCAGTCACCATCTGCAGTGATTTTGGAGCCCCCAAAAATAAAGTCTGACACTGTTTCCACTGTTTCCCCATCTATTTCCCATGAAGTGATGGGACCAGATGCCATGATCTTCGTTTTCTGAATGTTGAGCTTTAAGCCAACTTTTTCACTCTCCTCTTTCACTTTCATCAAGAGGCTTTTTAGTTCCTCTTCACTTTCTGCCATAAGGGTGGTGTCATCTGCATATCTGAGGTTATTGATATTTCTCCCGGCAATCTTGATTCCAACTTGTGTTTCTTCCAGTCCAGCATTTCTCATGATGTACTCTGCATAGAAGTTAAATAAGCAGGGTGACAATATACAGCCTTGACATACTCCTTTTCCTATTTGAAACCAGTCTGTTGTTCCATGTCCAGTTCTAACTGTTGCTTCCTGACCTGCATATAGGTTTCTCAAGAGGCAGATCATGTGGTCTGGTATTCCTATCTCTCAGAATTTTCCACAGTTTATTGTGATCCACACAGTCAAAGGCTTTGGCATAGTCAATAAAGCAGAAATAGATGTTTTCTTGGAACTCTCTTGCCTCTTTTGATGATCCAGCAGATGTTGGCAATTTGATCTCTGGTTCCTCTGCCGTTTCTAAAACCAGCTTGAACATCAGGAAGTTCATGGTTCACGTATTGCTGAAGCCTGGCATGGAGAATTTTGAGGATTGCTTTACTACCATGTTATAGGAGTGCAATTGTGCAGTAGCTTGAACATTCTTTGGCATTGCCTTTCTTTGGGATTGGAATGAAAACTGACCTTTTGCCATCCTGTGGCCACTGCTGAGTTTTCCAAATTTGCTGACATATTGAGTACAGCACCTTCACAGCATAATTTTCAGGATTTAAAATAGCTCCATTGGAATTCCATCACCTCCACTAGCTTTGTTCATAGTGATGCTTCTAAGGCCCAGGATATTTGGCTCTAGATGAGTGATCACACCATTGTGATTATCTGGGTCGTGAAGATCTGTTTTGTACAGTTCTTCTGTGTATTCTTTTGCAAAAGACAGTTTGTGTATAATTATTAGCAATATAAAATATAAACATGCAATGTATTTGATAATAGTAAGATAAAAGTGGTAAGTGGGAAAAAAAGGGGGTAAGTGGGAATAAGCTGTATTGGAATAGTCAAATAACACTGGCTGGTAACTTGGATCACCAGGAAGAAATGGAAAAAGCAAAATAGAACAGAAAAGATAGATAAGAAATAGAAAATATAATATACTCTACTGTTTCCTTCTCCAGGGATCAAACTCAGGTCTCCCACAGTGCAGGTGGATTGTTTACTAGCTGAGCCATCAGAGAAGCCCAAGAATACTGGAGTGGGTAGCCTATCCCTTCTCCAGGGGGTCTTCCAGACCCAGGGATCAAACTGGGGTCTCCTGCATTGCAGGTGGATTCTTTACCAGCTGAGCTACTAGGGAAGCCCAAAATATACATATATATATATATATACACACACACACACACACACACACACACATAGACACACACACACACACACACACATATATATATATATATACACACTCCAGGTGAATATAACTATAACTATAACTATAACTATATATATATATATATACCCACTCCTATCTTGTTTCAAGTTCTTTAAGGGAAACAAAATCATATAAAGCAACATTCATAACAAAGTATGTTAGGGAATATGCCATATATAGATGAATATGTGTAATAATAACATCACAGAAAAGAGGCCATAAAGCTTTATAACCAAAATCTTTCTGTAATTCACTAGAATTAACTGACTGTGAATCTGAAGTAGATTTTGATAAGACTTACACTGTGAGCTTCCCAGGTGGGCAGTGATAAAAAAAATCTGCCTGCCAATGTAGGAGACATAAGTGTCGTGAGTTCAATCCCTGGATCAGGAAGATCCTCTGGAGTAGGAAATAGGAACTTGCTCCAGTACTCTTGCCTGGAAATTTCCATGGACAGAGGAGAATGGCAGGCTACAGTGTGTGAGGCTGCAAAGAGTTGGGCATGGCTGAGTGACTTAGCACACAGCACACACACATACTAAGTGTGGTAGGATAATCATTAAAAAAATCAAAGTATATAGATAAAATAATTAAAGAAATTAAAGTGGTACACTAGAAAGTATTCATTAGTGCAAAAGAGAGCAGTAAAAGCGCAAGAGAGGAGTAAAAAAAAGTGACATAAAAATGAAAACATATTGTGGCTGACATGAATTCAACTGTATTATTAAAAATACCAAATGTGATTGCATTAGACATTTCAAATCTATCCACAGATTTAATGCAATAGCCTTCAAAATTTCAACTACTTCTTTTCCAGAAATTAATAGATTCTAAAATTCATATGGAAATAGAAATTCACACTATAAATAGCCTAAACAATCTTAGCAAAGAACAAAGTTAGGAGGACGGACAAAACCAATTTCAAAACTTACTATAAAGCAACAGCAGTTAATAAAGTATGATATAGCAAGAATGTAGAAAAAAAGATCAGTGGAATAGCACTGAGAGCCCAGAATTAATCTTTTATATTTATGGTCAGTTAACTTTTGACAAGGGTACCAAGACAGTTCAATGGGATAGGAATAGTTTTGTCAACAGTTGGTGCTGGAACAACTAGATATTCACAAACAAGAGAAAGAACTTGGACCTCTTCCACACCACAAACAAACATTAACTCAAAAGTAATATCTCTAAATGTATAAATTAAATTACAAAACTCTTAAAAGAAAATATAAGATTAAATCTTGTGAACTAGATGGAGGCAAAAAATGTTAGAAGGACACCAAAAGCACAATCCATGAAAAAAAAAAATTAGACTTAATCATATTTTAAAACTTTCCAGCTTAAAGGATACCTCAAGAAAGGGCAAATATAACCCATTAATTGGGAGAGTATATCTGAAAATCATAGAACTGACAATGGAATTATGCTAAGAAAAAATTTTAAAAAAGTTATAATTCCACAAAAAGATAAATAACTCAAAATTGAGAAAAGAATGTGAATAGATATTTCTGTAAAATTATTACACAAATGGACAATAACCATATTTAAAAATGTGTGTGACATTATCCAATATCAAAATACAAAGAAAAACCATAATGAAATAACACCCTACCACCAGCCACTCCCCCCACTAGAATGGCTATAATTAAACATATAAAATAATAAGCAATTTGTGAGGATATGGAGGGTTCTGAACTCCCATACATCATTGAAGGAAATGAAAAATGGTGAAAACTCCTATGGAAAATGTGGGGCAGCCTATTGTCAAACTTAAAGTTCCCGTGTATATGTGTGTTAGTCACTCAGTCGTGTATGACTCTTTGTGACCGCATGGATTGCAGCCCTCTAGGCTCCTCTGTCCATGGACTTCTCCAGGCAGAATACTGGATTGGGTTGCCATTTTCTCCTCCAGGGGATCTTCCCAACCAAGGTATTAAATCTCTGCTGCACTATGAGTAGATTCATTCATCTGAGCAACCAGGGAAGCCCCTTAAAGATCTCATATACCCTAGCAATTCTACTCTTAGATACACATCCAATAGACATGAGAATATACAAGATAAATGAAGACAAACATAGACTAAAAAACTGTACATAAATGTTCTTATCAACATTATTCATGGTAGCCAAAATTGGTACAATTCAAATATCCATTAACTGATGCATCAATAAATAAAAAGTGACATGTCAATACAATAGAATTCAGAGATAAAAATGAATGAAGTATGGGACATAGGCAAACCTTAACAGTATTATGCTTAGGGGGAAAAAGTCATATTCAAAAATTGTAGGATTCCATGTACATTAAAAAGTCAAATTAGGCAAATTTATTTAAAAAAAATAGATTTGTCATTGTCTAATGGTGAGGAGGGATGTGGAGTGTCTGAAATGGCCATGAATTTCTTATGGGGATGATGGATGTACAACTGTGAATATACTAAATATTATCATTCTATATACTTGAATTGTATATTGTGTGATATTATCTAATAAAACTATGAAAATAGCTAGAAAACCAAATCTGTTAAGGAAAAAATGTCAGACAAATTTTTACCGAGGTGAAGTTTCTTAGAAAAAATATATTTGATTTCCTTGCCATAATAGAGTCAAATAGATTACAAATATATACATCACAGTTCTATCAGATATTTTTCACACTGCTGGACTTCAAGATACTGGATGTAATATATATATATATTACCTTACCAAACTGAGGTTAACTAGATTCATTGTTTATTCAGGCATTATCTGTAATGTTTGAAACATTCAAAAGTTTATTTCTACACACACATAAAAGCCCCATGACTTAAAATGTATGATTTTTTTGGTAATGGGAAGTTTAGAAATATACAATTACCAAGTTTGTAACAATTATCTAGCATAGCTGCAGAGAAAGAAGAGACTATATAAGTACAATTATTCTTCCACCTATTGGATTTTGACTGTATTATAAAGAGAAAAATCCTCTGTTTGCTTATGCCAAAATGAATATTTCCTGAGCTTAGACTTGGTAGAGAGGAGATTGAGCTGAGGCAGCCTACTGGGTACCACATGAGTAAAGACGCTATAATTTAACCCTTCAGCTATTGATTTGTATGAATCATCACTAAGATACTCACATAGGAATGTATATGTGTTTTTCTCTGGCTTCCTCTAGGAGAGCAAATGTTTTCTTACTTACTAGTTAATGCACAGTTAAACACTCCAAAGTGCATAATGAAATGCAAATTTCTGCAGGAGAAAAAAAAAATCACCTGACTTATGAAGTAGTAACTCTTGTATTAAACTTTCAGAATGCAGTCATTGGTGTGATTTTAGCTTTTATCATTTGGGTCACATATGCTGTTCCCTCCTGAATAGACCTAACTGTGATTGTGCCAGCTCTAGCATCACAATTCTCTTTTATACTAGCTTCCTTGACTTTTTTCCTAGATTTGCTTAAGGCTTTTTATATTGAGGGGATAAGTTTTGCAAAAGGGAAAACCCTCCAGAGATTTTTGTGCATTGCCAAAGACAGCAGAAATCTTCTGATTTCTAAAGTACCGTATTTTAACTGTCATAGCAGTGACATAAAACTACTGTAACTAAAACGGAGAACTGGTAAGCTACTGGTAAATATAAAATGTGATATATTTGTAAACAAAACTATTTGCTTAAGCTTTGTAAACTAGCCAATGCCATTTCATTGATAAAGAGATAGTTATGTATAATCTTAATGGCAAAAGTAAGTAGGGTATTAATACAAATTGTATTTTAATATCTTGTTTCCTGTCCTAATCACTTAAATAATCTTAGAAGAATCATTTTTATTTTTTAAAAATGTTATAATTTCTAGTTTGGTTGATAGTTTTGTATAGAGTTGAGAATCAATGAGTGCTTCACAACTGAATTGCCAGGCTCATGAACTCTTCTCAATGAATACACATACACTTGAGATTTAGTACTTAAAGGCAAAAACTAAACATAGTTGATTGAAGTACTTCTCTATATATGTAATAAACTGAATATATTTAATTTGGTAATATGTTCTTTCCATATAAAATACTATGATTGAGACTTTTTGTTAAAGAAAAACAGTAAAGTTTATTTAGAATGATGTGTTTATCAATAAAATGAAATTCATTTCTAAAGCAATGGTATGAGGAATAATGGCACAAAAATTTTGAAGAAAAACTATGTGCTTTAATCAGATTCTACCTTTTCCTATTTTTTTCTCCCCCTAGGTATGTGTATATGCATTTATATCTGTGTGTATAAACTTTTATATACTTATACATAATTATCATAAATATGATATGTATACATTCCTATATATAATTTATGGCATGCACATGGTTTTTTATATAATATAAATAACATAAAATATACTCAAATATTTTATTAAAAGTTTGAATTTACAAATATATATCAGTTATTGGAATATGTCTTCTCTATTTTGTTTCTTCTATATAGATGACTTTCAAGGGCGACATTAGAGACTTGATATAAGTAATGCTTGTATGTACACATGCACACTTCCTCTAAGTGAAATTCAATAAGTTTCATCACATGCTTAAGGGTTACACAAACTATGTTGTTGTTGTTCAGTCACCCAGACATGTCCGACTCTTTGCAACCCCAGGGACTGAGCACTCCAGGCCTCCCTGTCCCTCACCATCTCACAGAGTTTGGCCAAGTTCATATCCATTGCATCAGTGATGCCATCCAGCCCTCTCATTCTCTATTGCCCTCTTCTCTTTCTGCCCTCAATCTTTCCCAGCATCAGGGACTTTTCCGGTAAGTCGGTTGTTTGCATCAGGTGACCAAAATATTGGAGCATCATCTTCAGCATCAGTCCTTCCACTGATCTTCCTCCCTGAATATTCAGGGTTGATTTCCTTTAAAATTTACTGGTTTTATCTCCTTGCTGTCCAAGAGACTCTCAGGAGTCTTCTCCAGCACCCCAGTTTGAAGGCATTAATTCCTTGATGCTCTGCCTTCTTTACAGTCCAGCTCTCAAAACCATATATGACCATTAGGAAAACCATAGCTTTGACTATACTGAACTTTGCTGGCAAAGTGATGTCTCTGACTTTCAACACACTATCAACATGTTTATCATAGATTTCCTGCCAAGAAGCAATCCTCTTCTGACGTTATGGCTGCAGTCACCATCCTCAGTGAGTTTAGAGCACAAGAAGAGGAAATTTGTCAGGGCTCCCACCTCTTCCTCTTCCATTTGCCGTGAAGTAACGGGGCCAGAGGGCATGATCTTTGTTTAATATTTAGTTTTAAGACAATTTTTTTCACTCTCCTCCTTCAGCCTCATCAAGAGGTTCTTTAGCTCCTCTTTGTTTTCTGCCATGAGAGTGATATTATCCACATACCTGAGGTTGTTGATGTTTCTCGCGCCTATCTTTTTTTTTTCACCCACCTATCTTGATTTTAACTTGTAACTCATCCAACCTGACATTTTTCACGATGTGCTCAGTTAAATAAACAGGGTGGCAACAGACAGCCCTGTCATACTCCTTTCCCAAACCAGAACCAATCAGTTGTTCCATTCAGGGTTCAAACTGTTGTTTCTTGACCTGCATACAGGTTTCTCAGGAGACAGGTAAGATGATCTGGCATTCCCATTCCTTTAAGAATTTCCCACAGTTTGTTATGATCCACAGAGTTAAAGGCTTTAGTGTAGTCAGTGAAATAGAGGTTGATATTTTTCTGGAATTTTCTTGCTTTCTTCATGATCCAGTGAATGTTAGCAATTTGGTCTCTAGATCTTCTTCCTTTTCTAAACCAAGCTTGGACATCTGGCAGCTCTTGATTTGCATAATGCTGAAGCCTAGTATGCGTGATTTTAAACATTAACTTACTAGCATGGGGGATGAGAGCAATTGTCCAGTGGTTTGAACATTCTTTAGTACTGCCCCTCTTGGGGAGTGGGATGAGGATTGACCTTTTCCAGTCCTGTGGCCACTGCTGTGTTTTCCAATTTTGCTGATATTATTGAATGCAACATTTTGATAGCATCATCTTTTAGGGTTTTGAATAACTCTACTAGAATTCCATCACATCCACTAGCTTTGTTAAGGTACACTTGATTTCACACTCCAGAATGTCTGGCTCTGGGTAACTGACCATACCATCATGGTTATCCGATTCATTAGGATCTTTTTTTGTACAGTTCTTTCTTGTATTCTCATGTATTCTCTTCTGTTTTTACTAGGGTCGCTACCATTTCTGTGCATTAGCATGCCCATCTTTGGCATCTTTGTTCCCTTGATATTTCCAGTTTTCCTGAAGCGACCTCTAGTCTTTCCCCTTCTATTGTTTTCTTCTATTTTTGTGCATTGTTCACTGAAGACGTCGTTCTTGTTTCTCCTTGCTATTCTTTGGAACCCTGTGTTAATTGGGTGTACCGTTCCCTTTCTTTCTTTTTTTTTTCCCACTTCTCTTCTTTCTTCAGCTATTTGTAAAGCATCCTCAGATAGCCACTTTGCCTTCTTGCTTTTCCTTTTTTGAGGATGGTTTTGTTCTCTGCCTCCGATACAATATTATCGACCTCTGTCCATAGTTCTTCAGGCAGCAGATTAGATCTTTACTAGATCTAATCCGAATCTGTCACCTTAACCACATATCCTAGAGGATTTGATTTAAGTCGTACCTGGCTGTCCTGGTGCATTTCCTGGCTTTCTTTAGTTTAAGCCTGAATTTTGCTATGAGAAACTCACGATCGGAGCCAGTCAGCTCCTGGTCTTGTGTTTGCTCACTGTATATAGCGTCTCCATTATTGGCTAGAAAGAATGTTATCACTTTGATTTCTGTATTGACCATGATATACACAAACTATATTGAATCATTCATTAATAATAGACTTAGCCTATAGAACTTGGTGAAAATGTTACTGGATTTTTCTTTAACAGCATGGGTGTAACAAAGCTGTTACAAAAAGAAATTTACATATGGCTTCCTGGATGCCAATCTATGCAGATGGTAAAAAGATGGCAGTCAGATATTTTTATTGTTATTTGTTCTAGCACTATCTTTAAATCTATTGAATGTAACCACACGTGAAGGCAGATTGTTTCACTATGTATTGGTACCTCCAGCCAAACTCAGAAATAGTGACTATATCTTGTATTGCTCTTAACAGCAAGAATCTCAAGATCCTGCTGTTAAAAATTTTATCTATACACCTACTACTTAAGGTGAGGGGACTTTACGTCTTGTGGGATAAATGGAGGAGCAGAGAGAGAGAGTGAGGAAGAAGTAGAATCATGAAAAAAACAAAAAGGGCTACAAGTTTACATATTAAAATGTTTTTGACAATGATTATTGTGCTACCTGGTTTTCATAAAAAAACATAAAATATTTAAATCCTTCTATAGAATAATGTTGATTAATTATCAGTCATACGTCATATGTATGTATGTGTGCTCAACCACTCAGTCTTGTCCTACTCTTTGTGACCTCATGGATTGTAGCCTGCCAGACTTCTCTGTCCATAGAATTTTCTAGGCAAGAATACTGGAGTGGGTTGCCATTTCCTATTCCAGGGAATCTTCCTAACCCAGGAATCAAACCCATGTCTCTTGCATCTCCTGTATTGGCAGGCAGATTCTTTACCAATTGCACCACCTGGGAAGCCCATATATTAATATGTACATATATCTATTTAATATTTTTATAGGTATATACTATATATAAATCTATTCATCACCTTAACTTATGACATAGGTACTATCATCATTTTTACTTTGCAGATGAAGAGAATGGGGTTTAGAGTGATTACATGATTTATTTAAGACCATACAGTATTTAAGTTATGACCAACCTAGATAGCATATTCAAAAGCAGAGACATTACTTTGCAGACTAAGGTCCTGTGGTCATGTATGGATGTGAGTTGGACTCTGAAGAAGGCTGAGCACTGAAGAATTGATGCTTTTGAACTGTGGTACTGGAGAATACTCTTGAGACTCCCTTGGACTGCAAGGAGATCCAACCAGTCCATTCCGAAGGAGATCAGCCATGGGATTTCTTTGGAAGGAATGATGCTAAAGCTGAAATTCCAGTACTTTGGCTACCTCATGCAAAGATTTGGCTCATTGGAAAAGACTTTGATGCTGGGAGGGATTGAGGGCAGGAGGAGAAGGGGACAACAGAGGATGAGATGGCTGGATGGCATCACTGACTTGATGGACATGAGTCTGAGTGAACTCCGGGAGTTGGTGATGGACAGGGAGGCCTGGCGTGCTGCAATTCATGGGGTCGCAAAGAGTTGGACATGACTGAGCAACTGAACTGACTGATACAGTATTTAAAGAGAAGGCAATGGCAATCCACTCCAATACTCTTGCCTGGAAAATCCCATGGACAGAGGAGCCTGGAAGGCTGCTATCCATGGGGTCGCTGAGGGTCAGACATGACTGAGCGACTTCACTTTCACTTTTCACTTTCATGCATTGGAGAAGGAAATGGTAACCCACTCCAGTATTCTTGCCTGGAGAATCCCAGAGACAGAGGAGCCTGGTGGGCTGCCATCTATGGGGTCACATNTCCATGGGGTCGCTGAGGGTCAGACATGACTGAGCGACTTCACTTTCACTTTTCACTTTCATGCATTGGAGAAGGAAATGGTAACCCACTCCAGTATTCTTGCCTGGAGAATCCCAGAGACAGAGGAGCCTGGTGGGCTGCCATCTATGGGGTCACATAGAGTTGGACACGACTGAAGTGACTTAGCAGCAGCATACAGTATTTATGACTTTTAACCTCAGGCTGCATAAAATATCCCCACTTGTAACTTCTGTGCCATTACTGACTCTCAGTAGTAAACTATCTCAAATTAAAATACTGAACCAGAATAATCATGCATACTCCATTTACTGTACCATGAGTGATGTAATGATGGTTACTAATGGTTACATCTGTCTGCTCTGAAACTAATAAGTAGTTCATATCTAGAAGAACCAGAAGCAGGAAATAAATATCTCAGATATTTTTCTTCATTGAATGAACTTGAACAATGATTTGGAATTTTACCAACACACAACTGTGCTTTAGATAGAATTGAAACGGTAATTAGGCACTCACAGGACTTCCCTGGTGGCTCACACAGTAAAGAGTCTGCCTGCAGACCCAGGTTCAACCCCTGGGTTGGGAAGATCCCCTGGAGAAGGAAATGGCAACCCACTCCAGTATTCTTGCCTGNAGATAGAATTGAAACGGTAATTAGGCACTCACAGGACTTCCCTGGTGGCTCACACAGTAAAGAGTCTGCCTGCAGACCCAGGTTCAACCCCTGGGTTGGGAAGATCCCCTGGAGAAGGAAATGGCAACCCACTCCAGTATTCTTGCCTGGAAAATCTCATGGACGGAGGAGCCTGGCAGCCTACAGTCCATGCGGTCGCAAAGAGTCAGACATGACTGAACAACTTCACTCAAGCACTCACTCACCCAATCTCCTTTAACACATAGATAGAAGTACAACAAAATTTATTTGTTACTTTCTAAGGTAGCAAGCTTCCCTGGTGGCTCAGATGGTAAAGAATCTGCCTGCAATGCAGGAGGCCAGGGTTTGAACCTTGGGTGGGGAAGATCCCCTGGAGAAGGGAATGGCTACTCACTCCAGTATTCTTGCCTAGAGAATTCCATGAACAGAGGAGCTTGGTGGTCATAAAGAGTCAGACATGACTGAGTGACTAAAACACACACACACAAGGTAATAAAGGTTTCCATCTGAGTTCTATATTTCACAAACTACTGTTAATTTTTTTATGCACATCTGAACAAGGAACATCATTCTGTTCTCAGTCTGGTGGAATGCAATTCAATTTAATGACCTTGATCTGAACTTCAGGACCATTAGGAACCTGTTACACTGCAACCTTCAGTCATATGACTGGTGTTCTTATTTGGTGACAACATAAGAATTAAAACCTTCAGTTAGTTTGAATATCCTCAAATATATAACACAGAGCTATCCTATCTGGAGCCTAATAGATAATTTCAACTGTATATTCTGACATGGATATGCAGATGCCTTAAACAAACTCTGTTCTAGTCTTTCAGTTACTCTGTTCTACAAATTGTTAAATATTTGTAGCACAACCTTAGGTGCAACTTCAAGTATCTAGTCATTTGGCCTACTTTACAGGCTGAGTCCTCATATACCAAAACATCATTGATTAGCTGTGCAAAATTCTCCAAGCCAGGCTTCAGCAATATGTGAACCGTGAACTTCCTGATGTTCAAGTTGGTTTTAGAAAAGGCAGAGGAACCAGAGATCAAATTGCCAACATACGCTGGATCATGGAAAAAGCAAGAGAGTTCCAGAAAAACATCTATTTCTGCTTTATTGACTATGCCAAAGCCTTTGACTGTGTGGATCACAATAAACTGTGTAAAATTCTGAAAGAGATGGGAATACCAGACCACCTGACCTACCTCTTGAGAAATTTGTATGCAGGTCAGGAAGCAGCAGTTAGAACTGGACATGGAACAACAGACTG
>SJYX01005808.1:152625-215728 GCA_006410675.1 Oreotragus oreotragus | reverse complement strand
ACAAGCTGGAATCAAGATTGCCGGGAGAAATATCAATAAGCTCAGATATGCAGATGACACCACCCTTAAGGCAGAAAGTGAAGAGGAACTAAAAAGCCTCTTGATAAAAGTGAAAGAGTAGGGTAAAAAGGTTGGCTCAAAGCTCAACATTCAGAAAACGAAGATCATGGCATCCGGTCTGATCACTTCATGACAAATAGATGGGGAAACAGTGGAAACAGTGTCAGACTTTATTTTTTGGGGCTCCAAAATCACTGCAGATGGTGACTGCAGCCATGAAATTAAAAGACGCTTACTCCTTGGAAGAAACGTTATGAGCAACCTGGATAGTATATTCAAAAGCAGAGACATTACTTTGCCGACTAAGGTCCATCTAGTCAACGCTATGGTTTTTCCTGTGGTCATGTATGGATGTGAAATTTGGACTGTGAAGTAAACTGAGCGCTGAAGAATTGATGTTTTTGCACTGTGGTGTTGGAGAAGACTCTTGAGAGTCCCTTGGACTGCAAGGAGATCCAACCAGTCTATTCTAAAGGAGATCAGCCCTGGGTGTTCTTTGGAATGAATGATGCTAAAGCTGAAATTCCAGTACTTTGGCTACCTCATGCGAAGAGTTGACTCATTGGAAAAGACTCTGATGCTGAGAGGGATTGGGGGTAGGAGGAAAAGGGGACGACAGAGGATGAGATGGCTGGATGGCATCACGGACTCGATGTACGTGAGTTTGGGTGAACTCCAGGAGTTGGTGATGGACAGAGAGGCGTGGCGTGCTGTAATTCATGGAGTCACAAAGAGTCAGACACAACTGAGCGACTGAACTGAACTGAACTGAACTGAAGGAATGTAGAGGAATAAAAACATTTATCCTTTCCTCCTTCTTGAGAATTCCAGACCCCTATCTCCACTTAGACAGCCCCAGACCCCTTTCTTTTCCTTGAGGACCCTGGGCTTCTTATCAATCTGCCTAGGAATTGACTGTCTCAGTAGGATATATGTATATGTATTTGAGTTGTTGCAGTGCTATGATTTGAGGGCTGTGTCTACAAAATATGCTCCCTCTAAAGGCCTATATTAATCACTGTTGGAGTCATCCATTTTATACTGTGAAGATGTTTACAGGTACAGAATAATACAAATGCAAAGAGATCCCCATAAGTAACATGTTAATAAAATACACTGGTAGATCTTTTTCTTTTTTACTCGATAAAAACTATTAGACCTGAGTCTTACTAAATCATTGCAATTTCCTTCCTAGAAAAATAGGTCATATATAACCATTTCGTTTACAAGGACTCTGAGACTCAAGAGAGCAAAGTGAAAGTGAACTTGAAAGTCACTCAGTCCTATTCAACTCTTTGCAACCACTAGGAATTCTCCAGGTCACAACACTGAGGTGGGTAGCCATCCCCTTCTCCAGGGGATCTTCCCAACCCAGGGACTAAACCCAGGACTCCCACATTACCAGCAGATTCTTTGCCAGCTGAGTCACAAGGGAAGCCTAATCCCAAACCAAGGAGCCTTCAGGGACAGGCCCACACCCAGCTCCTCTGATAAAGGCCCCAGCACATCTTCCTTGTGGCACTGACCTCTTTTTCAGATTGCAAGTGTGCACTTGTATATTTCTCATTCCATTAACATATACTCTTCTATCACATAAACCCACTGTTGTCTTTTAAAGACCAAGGATATGAGAAGAGATAATACCTTAGTAGACAGAGTTTTTAATCATATTTCAGTAGTGAAGGGCTTAGAAGTTTAATAGTTTACTGTTGTTATTATTTTGGCTTGAGTAGTTCAGGGGTATATGAAGCACATGCAAATAAAAAAGGTAGGTGGTATTAAGAATTGAAAATAAGTCATTAAATATCATTGTTGTGATAATAGAGAATCTATGAGATATCCTTTTATTTTTAACCACCAAACTGCTACTGCTGCTGCTAAGTCACTTCAGTTGTGTCCGACTCTGTGTGACCCCATAGACGGCAGCCCACCAGGCTCCCCCATCCCTGGGATTCTCCAGGCAAGAATACTGGAGTGAGTTGCCATTTCCTTCTCCAATGCATGAAAGAGAAAAGTGAAAGTGAAGTTGCTCAGTCTGTCCGACTGTTAGCGACCCCATGGACTGCAGCCCACCAGGCTACTCCGTCCATTGGATTTTCCAGGCAAGAGTACTGGGGTGGTGCCATTGCCTTCCCCACCCACCAAACTAGTGAGCATTAAAAAATGATGACATAAATGTTAGAAGTATAATGAGTCATACACCCTCATATTGCATCAGATTGCAAATTGCTATCATCTTTCTGAAATGTATTTGTAAATAGGTTAACATATGTATTAAAATATCCACCATGTTTGGCTTTGACTCAATTACTTTCCATAATATTTCTCAAGAAAAGAATAAAGATATAGCTAAACATTTTACAAAACAGTTATTTTATGTAATGTACATTTTTAAAATATGTTTTTATTTTTTATATATAATCAACAAATTATTGGAAATAATTATTCCAAAAGAAGACAAAGTAAATAAGGGTATAATTAAAAATTAAAATATGTAGCAAATAAAATCCTTTGTGAAAAAGAATGACATATTAATAGACTCATACTCATAAGATTATATTATATGAGAACATATATGCAAAAATTATATACATTACAGATATACACAGAGACATAGTTATATAGATATATATGATCATATTATTTTAAAATTTACATAGAAAACTGTGAAAGAAAATAAAATATAAACAATAATATTATTTTAGAAATGATAAAGATAGCTTTTGATTTTTGTCCCAGATACTTTTCTGTTTTCAAATTTCTAAAATAATTGTGCATAATTTTTGTAAACATTATCTCTCATACTGTATAATACTATATATACTATATAATATTATATATATTCCTATGTATTTTATAGGAACTATGAAGATAAGCTTTTCCTGGTTAATTCTTTGCTTTCTTTACTTTTTGATATTTTTAGCTTCTGAAAGTAATGTTCAAATATTTCAGGGTTCCTTCAGGAACTCTTTACTTCAGGATTCTTGGCTTAAAAAGTAAAATAAATATATGAACCTATAAATTCTACAGTGAAACACTGATTTCCACTAGGAATGCTAATTACCTAGGGCAGTGTATTTTTCTTTTGCGGCGGAGGTGGGGGTGGGTGTCGGGGCTGCTGCTGCTGCTGCTAAGTCGCTTCAGTCGTGTCCGACTCTGTGCGACCTCATAGATGGCAGCCCACCAGGCTCCCCCGTCCCTGGGATCCTCCAGGCAAGAACACTGGAGTGGGTTGCCATTTCCTTCTCCAATGGATGAAAGTGAAAAATGAAAGTGAAGTTGCTCAGTCGTGTCTGACGCCTAGCGACCCCATGGACTGCAAAGTACCAGGCTCCTCTGTCCATGGGATTTTCCAGGCAAGAGTACAATTATGTTTTTAAGAGTATTTGTCAGTCATCAGTTTTTGGAGTAGCCGAGTGATGAGTGCTGTGATGTATCTTGGGGTTGAACAATCCTCTCTAAACACATTTATTCTACTGACATGACATGTAATGTAAGAGTAGGTTCATGTCCTTGATATTCTCCCTACCTAAATTAAAAAAAAAAGTTTAAAATCACTTCAAAATATCTGCTCTGATTGGACGGAATCTAACTGATTCTGCGTATTAATAGATGCAATGTTCTGAGGAATACTCAAGTCAATTGGTGTGATTTAAGCTTCATTTAAACTGTTCCCTTAAGGTGAGAGGTCTCCTCTTTATGTCTCTCTGGAGACTATTATATATTTTTTGTAAACCTGAGACTGGCATTATCTTAAAAAGCTTAAATGGATGCTATTAAATGCTATTGGACTCTAAGGGCTTAAGATAATTGTCTATCATCATTTCCTTTAAACTGTAATGTATGTTCTAATTTATATATAGAGCTTGGGGAAAAGGTGAAACAATAGATGCAATTCTTGGCACATCAATTAATAGGAATAAATTATATTTAACGTTAATTTTATAAGGCTATGCTCTTATCCTAAAACAGAAATTATTAGATCTAAAAATTTTAGTAGTTTGCACTTTAAATATTCTATTTGTGATGTAATCATACTCAGCATGGTAATAAAGGTTTAAATTCCAGTCATCTAGTATAATAAGCATTTTTTTCTGACCATGAATTTTTTTATCATTTAAAATATTTCACAAAATAAGACAATCTAATAGCCACTTTTGAATAGGCAGTGAGGGGATAGATAAAATGTAAACTTGGCTTTGTAGTTTAAATGCATAAAAATGTTAAAATTAATAAATTTGTGTTAAATATCCTTATAGAAATTCTGATTTTTATTCTTATGGCCTACTTAGCTAAATTCATATCTTGAGGTCATTTAATTTAGCAAACTTCACATTGAGTTTTTTTTTTTTTTAAGCATTTGTAGCTATTCTTCCATTTGATTAAGTAAAAAAAAAAAAAAAAACAAAAAATCTTATTATATAGATNTTAAATATCCTTATAGAAATTCTGATTTTTATTCTTATGGCCTACTTAGCTAAATTCATATCTTGAGGTCATTTAATTTAGCAAACTTCACATTGAGTTTTTTTTTTTTTTAAGCATTTGTAGCTATTTTTCCATTTGATTAAGTAAAAAAAAAAAAAAACCTTAAAAATCTTCTTATATGGATTACCATTAACATTTAGGGCATGTAACAAGCAGAATAAGCTATAAAATCATAGTATTTAAAAACAGTCAGAGTGCTGAGGACCCAAAGATCTCATAAAGAAAGTTTTGGGTGGATACAATCCCTTACTAAAGACAGAGACCCATGACTATGTTCATATATGTTTGAATGCTAGAAGGAAAAATCTACCACAGAGAGAAATAAGGAAAGATAATCTGATTTTTCAATGAACCAGTGGTAGCATATGCATTATACCTGCTAAAATGACAAGTATCCTCAGGTCCAAGTAAGTCTGCTGGCACTCACTCACCCATGCTTCTGTGGGCTTGCACCAAGAGCCCAGGGAGGCAAACCTGAAGCTAGCAGCAGGGCAGAGGGCTGAGACACACCCTCCTGGTATGCACAGGTTTTTCCCAATTTTCTTGGGCTCCAGAATCACTGCAGATGGTGACTGCAGCCATGAAATTAAAAGACGCTTACTCTTTGGAAGAAAAGTTATGACCAACCTAGATAACATGTTAAAAAGCAGAGACATTAGTTTGCCAACAAAGGTATGTCTAGTCAAGGCTGTGATTTTTCCATTAGTCATGTGAGAGTTGGACTATAAAGAAAGCTGAGCAGTGAAGAATTGATGCTTTTGAACTGTGGTGTTGGAGAAGACTCTTGAGTGGTCCATGGACTCTCTCTCCTTGGACTGCAAGGAGATCCAACCAGTCCCTCCTAAAGGAAATCAGTCCTGAATGTTGATTGGGAGGGCTGATGTTGCTGAAATTCCAATACTTTGGCCACCTGATGTGAAGAATTGACTCACTGGAAAAGACCCTGATGCTGGGAAAGATTGAAGGCAGGGGGAGAGGGGGATGACAGATGATGAGATGGTTGGATGGCATCACCAACTCAATGGAGATGAGTCTGAGTAAACTCTGGGGGTTGGTGATGGACAGGGAGGCCTGGCTTGCTGCCATCCATGGGGTGGCAAATAGTCGGACACAACTGAGTGACTGAACTGAACTGAACTTCCCAAGTACAAGCAGCACCTTTCTGAAGAGCACTTCCGAACTTCACCACACATATGGCAGGAAACTACCAATGAACCCAACAGGGCAGAACTGCTCAGAGACACTCTGAACCCTCACCAAGTGCACTGCAGTAACCCTCCAAAAGTGGAGTCTGGAAAGTCAGTGAAGCCAGGGCAGGAGTGATCTCCTTAGGGGTAGGATTTCAGAGCAAGAGAGTCCCCCAGAACACAAAAGTATGAAAACAAACTGTAAAATAGAATAAATATCCCCAGAGTTGGAAAACTGCTGGTTAGAGTGTAATCATAAAGAGATTTGAGTCTCAGCAGTGTTCATGTTCTGATTTGCTGAAGCAAAAATCACCTCACTCTCCCAAAACTTTGAAACAAATAGTCAACTAGACCTATCTAAAACTGCAACAAACAAGACACTTCTGTACTTGCATACCCAACTGTAGTGCCCCAGTGTGTAACATTCTAGGCACAAATGTCATTACTTCCACATCTACCGATCTTTCATACACAGTATGTGCTCTACAATACAAATAATATATGAGAAATGTAGAGGAGCAAGTGAACCCATTTGATGAGTCAAAAAGAATCAACAGAAACAAACATAGAGAAACTGAGAATCTGGAGTTATTAAGGACTTTAAATGACAATTCAAAAGTGTTTAAGGAGACAATGGAAAATATAGATACTATCCATGAACAAATACATTATTTTAGTAGAAATTGAAGTTAATTTTTAAAATTCAAGTAGAAATAGTAGAAAATATATTGCAATTGAGACAAAGTATTCATTTAGTGTGCAAACAAGAAAGACACACGTCAAAGGAAAAGAAATCAGTAACCTAGAAGGCAACTTAAATAGTTTTTTGTTCCAATGGAATTCAAATCGCTAAAGGGAAAAAAAAAACCCCAAAAAACACAGAACAGAGCATCTGAGATTTGCCCATTAACCAGTTTAACTTTGAATAGCTCAACTGAAGTAGTCTTTCTTTATTATTGAATTTATAATTTCATCTTTTTTTGGTTATTTTTTATATAATACAGTAGTATGATCATAATGATGAAGTGGAACTGTAGATATGATATAATTAATTCTTACTGATAATTTGTTATCTCTTTTCAATTTTGGTTTCAATACCACCAAACATGACAGAAGTGGATAAAGGTCTGTAGAGACAGAAAAATACCAAATCATATTTTTAAAATATTTTACTACAAAAATGATTAAACATTTCAGGTTAATTTTCTTTAAGAAGTATTTTTTTTGTATAATTTTGGTCATACTTATTTCCAGGTGTATTTGAATAGGATTTTCTTTGTGGTACATCATAGTTGATACATAGAATTGCTTTCTTGGAATTTTAAAAATTGGGTAAAACCCAAATTGATCCTGAATTTAACTATTCCCTAAGCCCTTCAGTTATCTGTGTTTTATTAAAGTTAACTTATTAAGTGTTTTTGGTGTTCAGTCACTAAGTTACATCAGATTCTTTGCAACCCTGTGGACTGCAGCATGCCAGGCTCTTCTGTCCTACCCCATGATTTTGCTCAAATTTATGTCTGTTGTGTTGGTGATACTATTGAATCATCTCATCTTCCACCAGCCTCTTCCCCTTTTACCTTCCAATCTTTTCCAGCATCAGGGTCCTCTCCAATGAGTTGGCTCTTTCCATCAGGTGGCCAAAGTATTGGAGCTTCAGCTTCATCATCAGTCCTTCCAGTGAATATTCAGGGTTGATTTCCTTTAGGATTGACTGTTTTGATCTTCTAGCAGTCCAAGGGACTCTCTAGAGTCTTCTCCAGGACAACAAATCAAAAGCATCAATTTTTCAGCACTCAGCCCTCTTTATGGTCCAACTCTTTATGTTTTTTGTTTGTTTGTTTTTCAGTTGTTCTGTTATGTCAGACTCTACAACACCATGGTCTGCAGCATAACAGACTTCCCTGTCCTTTACTGTCTCCTAGAACTTGTTCAAACTCAAGTCCATCGAGTTGGTAATGCCATCCAACTATCTTGTCCTCAGTCACCCCATTCTCCTCCTCCCTTCAATCTTTTCTAATGAGTTGGCTCTTTTCATCTGCATCTTTTACGATGAGTCAGCTCTTCACATCAGGTGGACAAAGTGTTGGAGCTTCAGCTTCATTCCTTCCAATGAATATTCAGGGTTGATTTCCTGGAGGGTTGACTGGTTTGATCTCCTTGCAGTCCAAGGGACTCTCAAGAGTCCTCTCTAGCACCACAGTTCAAAAGCATCAATTCAGTGCTTGACCTTCTTTATGGTCCAACTCTCACATCCATACATGATGACTGGAAAACCATAGCTTTAACTAGATGGACGTTTGTTGGCAAAGTAATGTCTCTGCTTTATAATATGCTGTCTAGATTTTTAATGGCTTTCCTTCCAAGGAGCAAGCATCTTTTAATTTAATGGCTGCAGTCATGGTCCGCAGTGACTGGAGAGCTCAAGAAAATAAAATTTTTCATTTCTTCCATTTCCCCCCTTCTATTTGCCATGATGTGATGGGACTGGATACCATGACCTTAATTTTTTAATGTTTAAGCCAACTTTTTCACTATCTTTTTTCACCCTCATCAAGAGAAATTTTAGTTCATCTTCATTTTTTGCCATTAGATTGTTATCTGCATATCTGAGGTTGTTCATATTTCTCCCAGTAATCTTGATTCCACCTTGTGAGTCATCTAGCCTGGCATTTCATAAGATGTACTCTGCATATGAGTTAAATAAGCAGGGTGAAAATATACAGCCTTGTCATACTCCTTTCCCAATTTTGAGACAGCTCACTGTTACATGTCCAATTCTAACCGTTTCCTCTTGAATCATATATAGATTTCTCAGGAGACAGGTAAGATGTTCTTGTATTCCCATGGCTTTAAGAATATTCTACAGTTTGTTGTGATCCACACATAAGAGTCTTTAGCATAGGTAGAAGTAGCAGCAGATGTTTTTCTGGAATGCCCTTGCTTTCTCCATGATCTAGTGAATGTTGGCAACTTGCTCTCTGGTTCCCCTGCCTTTTCAATACTCTGCTTGTGCATCTGGAAATTCTTGGTTTACATTCTGCTGAAGCCTAGCTTGAAGGATTATGAGCAAAACTTTGCTAGTGTGTGAAATGAGTGCAATTGTATGGTAGTTTGAACATTCTTTGGTATTGCCCTCCTTTGGAATTGGAATGAAAGGTGACCTTTTCCAGTCCTGTGGCCACTGCTGAATTTTTTCAGATTTGCTGGCATATGGAGTGCAGTGCTTTACCAGCATCATCTTTTAGGTTTTCAATTAGCTCAGCTGGAATTCCATTACCTCCATTAGCTTTGTTCAACCTAATGCTTTCTAAAGCACACTTGACTTCACACTCCAGGATATCTGACTCTAGGTGTGTGACCACACCATCCTGGTTAGCCAGCTCACTAAGACCTTTTTTTTGTACCGTTCTTCTTTGTTCTTGCACCTGTTCTTAATTTTTCTGCTTCTGTTAGATCCTGATCATTTCGTCCTTTATCGTGCCCATCCTTGCATGAAATTACACCTTGATATCTCCAATTTTCTTGAAGTTATTTCTAGTGTTTACCATTCTATTGTTTTCCCTTATTTCTTTAGTAGTAGTGTTAGTTGCTCAGTTGTATATGACTCTTTTGACCACATGGCCTGTAACCTGCCAGACTCCTCTGTCCATGGGATTTTCCAAGCATGAATACTGGAGTGGATTGCCATTTCCTTCTTCAGAGGATCTTCCCAACCCAGGGACTGAACCAGGGTCTTCTGCATTGCAGGCAGATTCTTTACCATCTGAGCTACAAGGAAGTTCCTTCTATTTCTTTGCATTATTCATTTAAGAAGGCCTCCTTATCTCTCCTTGCTATTTTCTGGAATTCTGCATTCGGTTGGGTATATCTTTCCATTTCTCCCTTGCTTTTCACTTATCTTCATCCCTCAGCTATTTTTAAAGTCGCCTCAGACAACCAGTTTGCCTTCATGCATTTCTTTTTTCTTTGCGATGATTTTGGTCACTGCCTCTTGTACACTGTTATGTACCTCCATCCATAGTTCCTCAGGAGCTCTGTCTGCCCGGTATACCTTCTATCCCTTGAATCTATTAATCACCTGCACTATATAATCATAAAGGATTTGATTTGGGTCATACTTTAATCTCTTAGTGGTTTTTCATGCTTTCTTCAATTGAAGCCTGAATTTTGCAACAAGCAGCTCATAATCTGAGCCACAGTCAGCTCCAAATCTTGTTTTTGCTGATTGTGTTGAACTTCTCCATCTTTGACTGTAAAGAATGTAATCAAATCTGATTTCAGTATTGACCATATGGTGATATCCATGTGTAGATTTTTCTCTTATGTTATTGGAAGAGGGTATTTGCTATGACCAGTGTGTTCTCTTGGCAAAACTCTGTTAGCCATTGCCCTCCTTCATTTTGTATTCCAAGGCCAAACTTACCTGTTATTATGGGTTATCTCTTGATTTCCTACATTTCCGTTCCAATCCCCTATAATGAGAAAAAAAATTTTTTTTTTTTTTGGTGTTAGTTCTAGAAGGTGTTGTATGTCTTCATAGATTTGGTCAACTACAGCTACTTTAGCAGTTTGGACATAGACTTGAATTAGTGTAATATTGAATGGCTTGCCTTGGAAATTATCCAAGATCATCCTGTAACTTTTGAGACTGCACCCAAGTACTGCATTAAGTACTCTTATTAACCAAAAGGGCTACTCTATTTCTTCTATGAGATTTTTGCCCATAGTATTAGATATAATAGTCAATTGGATTAAATTTGACCATTTATATCCATTTTAGTTCCCTGATTCATAAGATGTTGATGTTCAGTCTTGCCCTCTTCTGCTTGACCACAGCAAATTTACCTTGATTTATGGCCTTAACCTTCCAGGTTCCTATGCAGTAGTGTTTTTGACAACAGTGGCCTTTACTTTCACCATCAGACACATCCACAACTGGGTATCGTTTCCACTTTGGCTCAGTGGTTTTATTCTTTCTAGAGCTATTAGTAATTGCCTTCTGCTCTTCCCAAGTAGCATGTAGCATATTGGACACTTTGTGACTGTGGTGGGGGTAGGGGGTACTCATCTATCTGTGTCATATCTTTTTGCCATTTCATACTGTCCATGGGGTTCTCTAGGCAAGAATACTGGAGTGAGTTGTTATTCCCTCCTCCAGTGGACAATGTTTTGGGAGAACTCTTCATTATTATTCATCTGTCTTGGGTGATCCTGCACTGCAAGGCTTATAGCTTAATTGGGTTATGCAAGTCCCTTCACCATGACAAGGCTGTGATCTATGAAGGGGATAGTAAGCGTACCTCTATGTATATTTGTGATAGTGACTAGATAATTTAATCCCACTAACCTATGTCTTAGATAATATGCACACTAATTCTAGACCTAACCCTAAAAACTGCCTGCCTCATCTATCATTTGATCTCATCGCCTGTCTAGTGACTGGAGAAAGTGAGAGCATTTGGTAATCTAGGCCTGATCGAAATGGGTTAGAATTGCTTGACCCCAACTCCCTTTTCAGCACTTACACTCAGAACCAATTAGAATTGATGTTAATGAGAAGTAACAATTCCCTAAATTAAATCACTGGAACTCAATGTGTATTTATTATAGCAGCTTGTGATCTCTTAACTAGTATAACAGTTTATAATTTATATTGTCTTGTACTAAAATAAAGAACATGTAATGAACGGACAAGTTTAAGACTTCCCTGGAGCTCAGGCTGGTAAAGAATCTGCTTGCAAAGCAGGAGATGTGGGTCCAATTCCTGGGTGAAAGTTATTTCTAGTGTTTACCATTCTATTGTTTTCCCTTATTTCTTTAGTAGTAGTGTTAGTTGCTCAGTTGTATATGACTCTTTTGACCACATGGCCTGTAACCTGCCAGACTCCTCTGTCCATGGGATTTTCCAAGCATGAATACTGGAGTGGATTGCCATTTCCTTCTTCAGAGGATCTTCCCAACCCAGGGACTGAACCAGGGTCTTCTGCATTGCAGGCAGATTCTTTACCATCTGAGCTACAAGGAAGTTCCTTCTATTTCTTTGCATTATTCATTTAAGAAGGCCTCCTTATCTCTCCTTGCTATTTTCTGGAATTCTGCATTCGGTTGGGTATATCTTTCCATTTCTCCCTTGCTTTTCACTTATCTTCATCCCTCAGCTATTTTTAAAGTCGCCTCAGACAACCAGTTTGCCTTCATGCATTTCTTTTTTCTTTGCGATGATTTTGGTCACTGCCTCTTGTACACTGTTATGTACCTCCATCCATAGTTCCTCAGGAGCTCTGTCTGCCCGGTATACCTTCTATCCCTTGAATCTATTAATCACCTGCACTATATAATCATAAAGGATTTGATTTGGGTCATACTTTAATCTCTTAGTGGTTTTTCATGCTTTCTTCAATTGAAGCCTGAATTTTGCAACAAGCAGCTCATAATCTGAGCCACAGTCAGCTCCAAATCTTGTTTTTGCTGATTGTGTTGAACTTCTCCATCTTTGACTGTAAAGAATGTAATCAAATCTGATTTCAGTATTGACCATATGGTGATATCCATGTGTAGATTTTTCTCTTATGTTATTGGAAGAGGGTATTTGCTATGACCAGTGTGTTCTCTTGGCAAAACTCTGTTAGCCATTGCCCTCCTTCATTTTGTATTCCAAGGCCAAACTTACCTGTTATTATGGGTTATCTCTTGATTTCCTACATTTCCGTTCCAATCCCCTATAATGAGAAAAAAAATTTTTTTTTTTTTTGGTGTTAGTTCTAGAAGGTGTTGTATGTCTTCATAGATTTGGTCAACTACAGCTACTTTAGCAGTTTGGACATAGACTTGAATTAGTGTAATATTGAATGGCTTGCCTTGGAAATTATCCAAGATCATCCTGTAACTTTTGAGACTGCACCCAAGTACTGCATTAAGTACTCTTATTAACCAAAAGGGCTACTCTATTTCTTCTATGAGATTTTTGCCCATAGTATTAGATATAATAGTCAATTGGATTAAATTTGACCATTTATATCCATTTTAGTTCCCTGATTCATAAGATGTTGATGTTCAGTCTTGCCCTCTTCTGCTTGACCACAGCAAATTTACCTTGATTTATGGCCTTAACCTTCCAGGTTCCTATGCAGTAGTGTTTTTGACAACAGTGGCCTTTACTTTCACCATCAGACACATCCACAACTGGGTATCGTTTCCACTTTGGCTCAGTGGTTTTATTCTTTCTAGAGCTATTAGTAATTGCCTTCTGCTCTTCCCAAGTAGCATGTAGCATATTGGACACTTTGTGACTGTGGTGGGGGTAGGGGGTACTCATCTATCTGTGTCATATCTTTTTGCCATTTCATACTGTCCATGGGGTTCTCTAGGCAAGAATACTGGAGTGAGTTGTTATTCCCTCCTCCAGTGGACAATGTTTTGGGAGAACTCTTCATTATTATTCATCTGTCTTGGGTGATCCTGCACTGCAAGGCTTATAGCTTAATTGGGTTATGCAAGTCCCTTCACCATGACAAGGCTGTGATCTATGAAGGGGATAGTAAGCGTACCTCTATGTATATTTGTGATAGTGACTAGATAATTTAATCCCACTAACCTATGTCTTAGATAATATGCACACTAATTCTAGACCTAACCCTAAAAACTGCCTGCCTCATCTATCATTTGATCTCATCGCCTGTCTAGTGACTGGAGAAAGTGAGAGCATTTGGTAATCTAGGCCTGATCGAAATGGGTTAGAATTGCTTGACCCCAACTCCCTTTTCAGCACTTACACTCAGAACCAATTAGAATTGATGTTAATGAGAAGTAACAATTCCCTAAATTAAATCACTGGAACTCAATGTGTATTTATTATAGCAGCTTGTGATCTCTTAACTAGTATAACAGTTTATAATTTATATTGTCTTGTACTAAAATAAAGAACATGTAATGAACGGACAAGTTTAAGACTTCCCTGGAGCTCAGGCTGGTAAAGAATCTGCTTGCAAAGCAGGAGATGTGGGTCCAATTCCTGGGTGGGGAAGATCCCCTGGAGAAGGGATAGGCTACCCACTCCAGTATTCTTGGGCTTCTCTGGTGGCTCAGATGATTAAGAATCCTCCTGCAGTGTGGGAGACCTGGGTTCAATCCCTGGGTTGGGAAGATCCCTGGAGGAGAGCATGGCAACCCACTCCAGTATTCTTGCCTGGAGAATCCCCATGAACAGGGGAGCCTGCTGGGTTACAGTCCATGGCATCACAACGAGTTGGACACACCTGAGCAACTAAGCACAGCACAGGACAATAGAAATGTTTAAAAAAGTAAACATGGCATTCCTTCTCAATTTCTGCTTTTTCGTGAAGATCTTGATATAGTTTTATTATAATTCTGGGTTAATCATGTTTTTGGTTTAAGAGTCTCCTTGTTCTACCAGTGTTATCCCATTTTGCAAGGATAGACATGCTCTTACATCGTATATGGTGCTTAGCAATGTGTTATGTATAATTTCTTATAAATAAATAGTATTCTTCCAAAATAAGAACTTATTTAACTGACCATGTTGATATATTCCACTTTTGTAGGGAGCATCACATAACGGCCTGAACATATTTACACATTGACAATATCTTACTTTATAGAAAAAGCTCAAAAACAGACATATCAATTTAAAGCATACCACACAGAAAGAAAGAAGAATGGCAATTCTCTTTGGTAATTTTTTGATTGACTAATAAAACATTTATTAGAAGACTTATATATTTGATATTATGTGATATAGTGATTATAAAAAGATACAAACATATTTCCTGATGCTGTATTCTAGTTAAAAAATAAGTGAAAATTACAATGAAAGCCACATTAATAGAGAAGTGATATTATAAGCAAATCACATACTAACAATGGAGGACTAAAACCATAAACTACTCTAAACTGCTCATGGTATGAAAATAGCTTAAAACAAAATCTCAGAGAAATGAATTTTTTTTTGTGGACTTTGAAACATTCTGGCCAAGAAAAGGGGGTGGGGAGGGGATTTTTCCCAAACGGAAGAAGTAGCTGTGAAAAGGCATGAAAATATGAGCAAAGCAATGCCTCTTCAAGGAAGGATAATATTTCAGAAATTAGCAAAAACTGTGGTAGGCAGGGTCGAACCCTGAAGTGCTAAAGATATCATGCAAAGTTTATGGACTTTAACCAGAAAGCTGTGTATTAGATATCATTGGCATATTTTAGTCTGTTACATGACATGATCACTTTTACCATTTCTTACTGTGTCCGCCAGCCTTGTTACCAACCATGACAATCTCATCAGAGGAATCAAAAGCTTCCTAGCTGTTGTCTGTTGTTAATTTCATTTCCCTGCAGTCTATTTTTATGTAGCAAGCACAGTATTTCACAGTAGCTTTAGTGTGATAATGTTTCTCCTATGCTTAAAAACTTCCAGAAATAACAGTGAAATTAGAAAATAAAAGTCAAATTTGTTTCCATGACCTACATGAGTGGGATGCTGTCTACCTCCCTAAGACCATATCTTACAACTACTCATTTCCTGTTCTCTTCCTACACTGGGCCACCTTCTCTCTTTCTCTCTCTCTCTCTTTTTTTTTTTTTTTTTTTTTTAAGGATCTTATTTTTTTTCTCTTAGGTATTATGCACAATTGAAAAAAGATTCTTCTAAGTTCATAGCATCTTTTAATCACTGGAGTCTATGCTAAGTCTATGATTGATTTTTAATCATTTATTCAGTCACTACACTTTTTCAGTTTTATAACCATCACCTAGTATCCTGTCCTTGTATAAAAATAACCATTCTAATGTGTTTTTCTTATCATGTATTCTTGCAAAGGGGATTTCTTTTCTTGTTCACATATTTTTGTTGTTATTTCTGTACAATTTGTTTTGCTATACATTTTATACTTCTTTCAATAATAACTTTCCTTTTTAAGACCCATTCATGTTGCTAATTGTGCATCTAATCTATTACCCCAGGCAATAGACATGTTCCTTCTTTCTTTAATGGAGGCTTCCCAGGTGACATATGGTAAAGAATATACCTACCAATGCAGGAGATACAAGAGGTTTGATCCCTGGGTTGGGAAGATCCTCTGGAGTAGGAAATGGCAACCCACTTCAGCATTCTTACCTGGTAAATTTCCAATGGACAAAGGAGACTGGTGGGCTACAGTTCATGTGATCGCAAAGAGTCAGGCACGACTGAGCATGCACCTAATTCTTTAACTAAGGTAGAGATTGTTTTTAGCTGTTGTTTCTACATATCTACTCACTAGTGGTAGTAGACAGGGCAGCTTCAATGAAGGAAGAATTTGTTTTGAGCAAAAATACTTGCTACATGTTATTGGTTGAAAAGATATGTTTTTGCTTCAAAATTATAGTGGTCTCCTCTATAAGTTTTCTTTCTAGACTTTGCTCAGGCTCAATAGAAAATATAACATCCCACAGAAACTTTGAACCCAATTGGCTATTCTGGATCATAAAATAAGATGGAAAAGAAAAAAAAAAAAGCTCACATTGCATCTTAAACCATTGAAGTGAACACTCCCTCCCGAGAAACCTTGACTGTGGATTGAGGAAAGGATGGCAAGATGGCAGATAAGGGCATTTTGGAAAAGTGAGCAACATTCCATGTAACTTTCTTACACTTTGGGACACATATATCCCAGGTCTCTATAAAGCAGACCTGTTTAATGAGAAAATGATACTAGGAATGCCTTAGCTTACAGCTTTGTTGATCAGGTTATTCACGATTCATAGTGGAAAGCTAGGGTCCCAGTTTCATGTTTCACTTCATGATCAGGCATATAGTCTCCACAAGGATTTCTTGGAGAAGGGCATGGCAAACCACTCCAGAGTTCTTGCCTGGAGAATCCCATGGACAGAGGAGCCTGGTGGGCCATGGTCCATGGGGTCTCAAAGAGTTGGACATGCACACAGAGTCTGGTAGAAAACCAAGAATTATTTTCCATCTCTAGTAAATGCAGCTTATTAAACAATCTACCAAATATGAGTCATTTCTTTCTTTGAGTTTCTGTTTAGAAAATGAAGATAATCCGTCAACATAATGGACCAGTGTGGTGGCCTTTGGGATGGTGAGATAATCCATGTTCCTGCAGAATAAACTGTAGCTAACATTGGAGAACTGATATAAATACGAAGCAGGATGGTCAGAGTCTACCACTGGCCCTGCTGCTCTCTCTGTGCACTGGGGCAGGTTTCTAAAGCGATGGCAATATTAAGAGTTGCATAGGGCCAGCTGCGGGCTCTATAATAAATTCAAGCAACAGTAGAACACCTGGAAGGATAGGTTTTATCATGATTTATATCTGCTTACCATAACAATATCTTTCAGAATATCCAAAATAAGAACATTATACATTCAATTAACTGATATTTACTAGGACTTTAGTAGTGGGAATAGTGGGTCACTGCCTCCAAACTTGGAAACTATCCAAAAACAAAGGACAAATTTACTGTCAGGCTTAAACACTATGGGCTGCCTGGGATTATCTGCTCTAAGAGTGTCCCTAAGGGATAGGGTTTCTGGTGGGTTCAGCTCTTCCTCCTGGGATTCAACTAGGAATGTGAGGCACAGAGTTTTTTTCTCATATATCCTTCAGCACATGACCTGTGGCTACATTCTATTTAGTTTCCAGTGCCTTCCACCCTACCCCAACTCCACAACAAGAGGAAAGGAAAATAACTTTAATTATATTAAAAATATCATATTGCATTATTTTAAAAGTGCTCTGATCACAGAAAGTAGCCAATAGCTATCTTGATCTGCATGCCCATTTTAGAGTTATACTGCATAACTCAATTTATTTATGAATTGTCTTCATGGTATTTGATTCTTTCCTTTGAACATAGTGCTAGCAAGTCACTCTTATTTCTTCCTTAAGTTTGAAAGGTTGGAGAATAGACTCTGAGAATAATAATGACACAGGTGTTAAGATTACTTGACTTTAGAATATTTAATACTTTCAAATAATTGTTGTTCAGTTGCTAAGTCATGTCTGACTCTTTGTATGTACTGCAGCATACCAAGTTTTCCTGTCCTTTACTATCTCCTGGAGCTTACTCACACTCATGTCAATTGAGTCAGTGATGCCATCCAACCATCTCAACCTCTGTCACCCCTTTCTTCTCTTGCCCTCAATCTTTCTCATCATCAGGGTCTTTTCCAATGAGTCAGCTCTTTTCATCAGGTGGCCAAAGTTTGGAGCTTCAGTTCAGCACCAGTCCTTTCAGTGAATATTCAGGGTTGATTTTCTTTAGGATTGACTGGTTTTATCTTGCTGTCCAAGGGATTCTCAAGAGTCTTCTCCAGCACCGCAGTGCAAAAGCATCAGTGCTTTGGTGCTCAGCCTTCCTTATAGTTCAACTCGCACATCCATACATGACTACTGGAAAAATCATAGTTTTGACTATACGGACCTTTATCGGCAAAATGATGTCTCTGCTTTTTAATACACTGTCTAGGTTTCTCATAGCTATTCTTTCAAATAATTGTAAAATATGAATTCTGAAGAGGAATAAACATGATGTGACTTTTAATTTTATGAAATCATTTTCTAAAGGGAAATATTTTTAAAGGGAAAAGAAAAAATAATAGGTGCATATTTTCACTATATAAAATGCCATTGTTTATAGACTATCATCCTACAATAAAATTTTACTAAAAGAACTTTGTTATAATTTAAAATGGAAAATAATATTTGAGAAGATCATAAAGTAACCTATAAAATTAAGCTGAATAAATGTTTCATAACAATGGAATAGCATAAATCAAGGCTATTTTAGGATGCCCTTTAGAAACACAAACCGGATAAAACAGCAATTTCTTTTGAAAGGAAAATCAAATTCTCCCACTCTAATATAAATGAGCAGAGGATTTCTCCAAAAGCTTTTAATCCACTCCAGCAGTCAATCTTCTTATAGACAGAGCTGTCCTATTATTTAGACATTCTAAGTAAAATTCTACCTGAATTAATGGTGATTGCATTGTAATAAGATAATAAGAACTGGTTTATATGTGTAAATTCTGTTCCTTTAATTGTGGATGGAATGTATGATAAAGTCAGTTATAAAACAAAAAATATTCATAGTACTGGCAAGTCACTTCTAGTCAGAGTACATATATAGTTCTTTCTGGCTTAAGGTTCCTAGGTATAACCCACTTAGTGTCAATGGGGATTTGAGAACATCCCTCCCCTTTATTCAGCTCACTTAAAACAACTCAAGAAAAAATATTCTTCAATCTTGGCTGTTGAGTCCACCCCATGTGACCTGATTATTGTTTATTTCAACCTCAATTGCTCCGTTTCCCTCACCCTACGCCCATGCTCTCACCTCAGGATTTAAGAGTCAGTCATTTCCAAGTAACATGTAATTATGCTACTTGATGTACTGGGTTTATATTAATATTTTATGGGTGAGGAATAGGAGGGGGGAAAAAACAGTCTCTTACACTGGCCCACCTCCAGGTAATTTATCTTGATGTATTTTAGCTCTGTGGCCTTATTTTTAAATGGTCTCTGTTGAATTTGCCTCTGCCCCAAATTTTCTACTTTTATTCAGTTTTCCATGAAAAAACAGTTTTTAAAACAGCTGTCTCACCATATGTTTTACATAAATTGAGTTAACAACAACAACAGAAAACCATTCTGAAGGGAACTGCATTTCTGATATATCAGAAAATATACTTCACTTTTCTAAAAGCTCTGATTTGTATTATTCCTTAATAGAAAGAAAAAAAAAAAACTCATTCTTCTTCTAATTTCTTGAGTCACATTCTACTAATCTTTCTTTTGACTGTTTATATGTGTCTCTCAGAATATGTCTGTTATTATCAGTCCATGGGATCTCAAAGAACCGGACACAACTGCGTGACTGAACAACAAAAATCATGTTTGGGAGTTCGTGTACACCCGTGGCGGATTCATGTCAATGTATGCCAAAACCAGTAGAGTACTGTAAAATAAAATAAAATTAAATTAAAAAAAATCAACCTATTCCAATTATTTTCTCATTTCAATTATGATGTTTTAATCAGTCATGTCTGACGCTTTGTGACCCCATGGACTGTGGCCCACCAAATTTCTCTTCACATGGAATTATCTAGGCAAGAATACTGGAGTGGGTTGTCATTTCCTTCTCCAGGGGATCTTCCCAACCCAGGGATTGAACTTGGGTCTCCTGTATCACAGGAAGATTCTTTACTGCCTGAGCCACCAGAGGAGCCTCCAAACAATGAATGGTTCGATTATATATTATCATCCTTCTCCTCTCCCACAATATACTCAGCATCAATGAAAATTTATCTGCTGTGCCCTAAGAGTTATCTCTATTTCACACTTACACTGAGGTTGTATATTTTTTGAGTTCTGTATTTTTGAGAAAGATTTGGGTCTCTGTCAAGACTATCATCCTACAATAAAATTTTACTAAAAGAACTTTGTTATAATTTAAAATGGAAAATAATATTTGAGAAGATCATAAAGTAACCTATAAAATTAAGCTGAATAAATGTTTCATAACAATGGAATAGCATAAATCAAGGCTATTTTAGGATGCCCTTTAGAAACACAAACCGGATAAAACAGCAATTTCTTTTGAAAGGAAAATCAAATTCTCCCACTCTAATATAAATGAGCAGAGGATTTCTCCAAAAGCTTTTAATCCACTCCAGCAGTCAATCTTCTTATAGACAGAGCTGTCCTATTATTTAGACATTCTAAGTAAAATTCTACCTGAATTAATGGTGATTGCATTGTAATAAGATAATAAGAACTGGTTTATATGTGTAAATTCTGTTCCTTTAATTGTGGATGGAATGTATGATAAAGTCAGTTATAAAACAAAAAATATTCATAGTACTGGCAAGTCACTTCTAGTCAGAGTACATATATAGTTCTTTCTGGCTTAAGGTTCCTAGGTATAACCCACTTAGTGTCAATGGGGATTTGAGAACATCCCTCCCCTTTATTCAGCTCACTTAAAACAACTCAAGAAAAAATATTCTTCAATCTTGGCTGTTGAGTCCACCCCATGTGACCTGATTATTGTTTATTTCAACCTCAATTGCTCCGTTTCCCTCACCCTACGCCCATGCTCTCACCTCAGGATTTAAGAGTCAGTCATTTCCAAGTAACATGTAATTATGCTACTTGATGTACTGGGTTTATATTAATATTTTATGGGTGAGGAATAGGAGGGGGGAAAAAACAGTCTCTTACACTGGCCCACCTCCAGGTAATTTATCTTGATGTATTTTAGCTCTGTGGCCTTATTTTTAAATGGTCTCTGTTGAATTTGCCTCTGCCCCAAATTTTCTACTTTTATTCAGTTTTCCATGAAAAAACAGTTTTTAAAACAGCTGTCTCACCATATGTTTTACATAAATTGAGTTAACAACAACAACAGAAAACCATTCTGAAGGGAACTGCATTTCTGATATATCAGAAAATATACTTCACTTTTCTAAAAGCTCTGATTTGTATTATTCCTTAATAGAAAGAAAAAAAAAAAACTCATTCTTCTTCTAATTTCTTGAGTCACATTCTACTAATCTTTCTTTTGACTGTTTATATGTGTCTCTCAGAATATGTCTGTTATTATCAGTCCATGGGATCTCAAAGAACCGGACACAACTGCGTGACTGAACAACAAAAATCATGTTTGGGAGTTCGTGTACACCCGTGGCGGATTCATGTCAATGTATGCCAAAACCAGTAGAGTACTGTAAAATAAAATAAAATTAAATTAAAAAAAATCAACCTATTCCAATTATTTTCTCATTTCAATTATGATGTTTTAATCAGTCATGTCTGACGCTTTGTGACCCCATGGACTGTGGCCCACCAAATTTCTCTTCACATGGAATTATCTAGGCAAGAATACTGGAGTGGGTTGTCATTTCCTTCTCCAGGGGATCTTCCCAACCCAGGGATTGAACTTGGGTCTCCTGTATCACAGGAAGATTCTTTACTGCCTGAGCCACCAGAGGAGCCTCCAAACAATGAATGGTTCGATTATATATTATCATCCTTCTCCTCTCCCACAATATACTCAGCATCAATGAAAATTTATCTGCTGTGCCCTAAGAGTTATCTCTATTTCACACTTACACTGAGGTTGTATATTTTTTGAGTTCTGTATTTTTGAGAAAGATTTGGGTCTCTGTCAGTCTCTGCTTACACCCTGGGATTTCAAAGTTGTTATTCTGGTCCCAAGAGTCTATCAGAACAGGGAATTCTATATAGAAAGTGCATGTTCTATGCGTCACATGTTTTTCTCAGGTGTTTCACCCAAATGCTGACATGATAATTCCTTAATATTTTGTCACCTCTTCATTTTTCATTAAATATTTTAAAAATATATTTTATAAACAACCGTATTATTTTATTCATGAGATTTTACAAATATTCCAGCCCATAATTTCCTCCCCATTCCCCAAAGGAAGAATATATGCTTCAATTTTCTGGAGGTGTCCAATCAAGAGATGTTGGTAGGCTTGAGATAAGATATTAGCCAAGTGATTTGATTGGATACTGAATAAATGATGCTTATAGTACTATATGGGGATTGTGGGGAAATAGATGAGAATAAAGTTTCAATGAATGTCACTAACACTAATATCATGTGTGTGTGTGTGATATGTGTGTGTATGTATATATTTGTCTTCTTTGCATTTCCTTTTTCTGAACTCACCCATATTAAGTTTATATTTCATGAGTGTAATGTCTTCTACTGTTTTAAGCACATTACTCAGTTTTATGAATTTTTCCACTATGTCCTTTATTGCCTCATGTTATTTTGAGGATTTATTTTTATCTCTTGTTGAAAGAGAGTTTTCCCCTGATGTCTGAATATTCCAGGCTATTAGATAATATTATGAGCAAAAAGGCTCATTCTGAACCCTGGCTATTTGGAAGGAACTTGTTAGTCATTGATTCTGACTAGTGGATAATGCAGAGGTGGGGACATTTCTTTAGGGGAAAAATTTTAATGTCACTATCTGTAGGCTTTCTTTGTGAGCTGGCCATTTCTCCCGGAAAGGAAGGCAGCATTAGGGAAAAGGCCTTACCATACTGTTTACAGGCTTTCACCTAATCCTGCTGATTTTAACGTGATAGCACACAGTGGTTCTCATCTCCCACTGGTGTCTTATGTTATGAATAGAAAATTTTATTTTCAAACTCTTCCTAGAATAAATTTTGAAGTCCTATTATAGGAAGAAGGAGAAGTTATATGCCCCACGAGGTGATGGAAGGAATCTTGATTCCAAGTGGTTCTTATTCACAGTTTTGACCTTCCTTTTTTTTTTTCCCCACATCTCTAAATCAGTGGCTGATAATATACTACTTTGTTACTGTCATTTTTCAGTCACTCAGTCATGTCTAACTCTTTGTGACCCCATGGACTGTTTTATGCTAGGCTCCTCTGTCCATGGGATGTCCCAGGCAAGAACACTGAAACAGGTTGCCAGGTTCTTTTCCAGGGGATCTTCCTGACTCAGGATCAAATCTGCATCTCCTGCATTGGCAGGCATATTCTTTACCACTGAGCCACCTGGAAAGCCCAAATATCCTGCTACAAGTCCATAAACTGAACTGAGTTTTGGAATAAAGATTACATTTTTCTGATTTTCCTGGAAAAGCTAATATATTTCCTTTGGAAGTGTTTTATACCTATATTCTTACCAGTGAGAGGCAGGAGGACATATGTGAAATTTTTAAAGACATTTGCTTCAAAATTGCTGACTCTACTAGATGAGGGCTTCCCAGGGGGCATTAGTGGTAAAGAAATTGCCTACCAATGCAAGAGACATAAGAGATATCAGTTTGATCCCTGGGTCAGAAAGACCCCCTGGAGGAGGGCATGGCAACCCACCCCAGTATTATTGCCTGGAGAATCTCATGGACAGAGGAGCCTGGCAGTTTACAGTTCATGGGGTCCCCAAAGAGTTGGACATGACTGAAGTGATTTAGCACTCCCAGTAAATTGTCTTTTTGCCATGTTTTTGTTCTTCTGTCTTTTAACCTGTGATGAGTATATGATGACTGAGATGTCCACAATCATCTTCACTTATGAGGGCGACCTAAGGATGGCATCAAGGCAGTGGGATGGGGAGTAAGGAACTTGGAGTCAGAATGTGTAACAGCACCACATAGGAACTGAGCTGCCTCCCTCATTTTTTTTTTTTCATAAAAGAGAAATAAAATTTTATCTTGATTTAGTCATTTTATTTTTGACTTTTAAAATTACATAGTATTGAATTTAATTGAAAGAAAAATTGCTTTCAATGACATTTGTTGGTTCTGATTCCTGAGACGTTGCTTAGTTTTGTGACACAAATATTCTTATTCTTCATGCTGGTTCTCCTGTGTCTTCAGGTTTTTCTCTTGTTCCATTTGCAAAATCAGTTATCTGCCAACCA
The DNA here is from genome assembly GCA_006410675.1 of Oreotragus oreotragus. Taxonomy (NCBI): domain Eukaryota; kingdom Metazoa; phylum Chordata; class Mammalia; order Artiodactyla; family Bovidae; genus Oreotragus; species Oreotragus oreotragus. Next base: position 191,554 of record SJYX01005808.1, on the reverse strand, counting down.
TAGTGTGTTTCCAACTTTAAACCTTCTATTATTACTGTTTTTTTTTGTTGTTGTTCTTGTTTATTATTTTCATATATTTTGTCTTTGCTATTTCAGTGATATTTAGGGAAGGACCAGGTAAAATATTTAATATGCCATATTTGCCAGTGTTATTATATTCATAACTTATAAAATATTATCTTAATGAAATAGCAACTGGAGATTGCAATAAGCTATGCAAATGGATACTGTGGTATACAGAATAATCATCACCACCACCCCACCACTACTCACTACCAGAGCTGTTCATTTCCTAATCCTTGGGGCTATTGACTATGGTATATGATGTGGCAAATGAGAATTAAGATAGTAGATAGAATTGAGATTATGATCAGCTGACCTTCAAATAGAATATTCTGGATTATAGGAGCAACGTGAAAAAAAGACCGTGTACTATGTAAGAGGGAGGCAGAGGGTCAGTCAGGCTGGTGCAGAGCAAGACAGTCTTTGCTGGCCATCACTGGCTTTGAAGAAGAGGAAGGAGGTGAATCACAGGTAGTGTCTGGAAGAAAGAAAGGCAAGAGAACAGGTTCTCCCCTACCTAGAGTCCAGAAAGAAACTCAGCCTGCTGACACTTTGATTTTAGTCCACTTTGAAACTATAAAATGCAGTTTGTTGTTGTCAGCCATTAAGTTTGTTGAAGTTTGTTAAGACAACCCCTAGAGAAAACCACTGTGCTTCTCATTTACTCATACAAACATTACTTCTGACACCAGATAAATGGGTTTTTCCACCACAGCAAGCAATTTGCTGAGAACCAGCTAGATGTCTTACAACTCAGTTCAACTCTGACAATAACCTGGGTTAGTGCAGATAGAGGTTAAGGGCTCAGTCTCATAAAAATGTTCCCTGCCTCAGACACCAACTGCAAGTGGTACATTGCAGTACTTAATAACTTCTATCCAACATGGCTACAAATCAGAAGGTCCCATAATTCCTTTCTTGAATTCAATCATTTACTAGAAGAGCTCACAGAACTCAAACATAAAGGTTTACTTATGATTGCCAGTTTATTATGTAATAAAAGGCATGATAGAAGATGCAGGTGACTGTTCAGATGAATGAATAAAGATAAAAGGTATAGCTGACCCTGCCTGGATGAATGAAAAGTGCTAGGTCTGAAAAGATCCAGAGTTTAGGAGCTTCTGTTCTCATGGAGTTGGGCGGTGCCACCCTTCTGGAATCCTGAATGTATTCACCAACATGAAAGTTCCAAACCCCACACTGTTGGGATTCTTATGGATGCTTCATTGCATACATATGATTGGTTACTGATTCCATTTCCAGACCCTCTCTGGAGAACTGGAGGTGGAGCTGAAAACTTCTGGTCAAAGCTTGAACTTCCTGGTGATCAGGCCCCACTCAGAACTGAACAAGAGTTGTCTTACTAGAACGAAGGCTATTCCTATCACTGAGAAAACTACAAGATCTCTGTGTCAGGAACCAGGGTCAAAGATCAAATATTAGAACAAAGGTTCTCCTATCATCTCTATTTACTTGAGTTTTAAGAGCTCTGTCAGGAAATGGGGACAAATAGCAATATATATATATTCTATTATTTTGTAAGTAGCCAAAGGAAAGTAATACATACATTAACTTTTACCCCCTCTGTTATCAGCTTAGTTAGATTTTGGTTTTGTTTTTCACATTAGGAAGTGGAAGTGAAAGCACGCTTTACTGCAGGTCCACATGTGAGGGGGGAGGTGCAAAAGGGGGCAAGATGGAGACAGAAAGACACAGAGGGAAAACACACTCATGTGCTTGTGATGGAGAAGGAAAACAGATGATTCTTGATTTGTTATTCAAATGGAAACAAGTATTTTAAACAAGTTTGTGAGTGAATGACATGATTATTTGCTGATAGGGTATGCTGAAAAGAAACAAATCTGGTTGAGAAAGATTATTTTGGTTTATACATACTAACTTTAAGATGCCCAAGATGATACCTCAAGTGAAAGTGAAGTCACTCAGTTGTGTCTGACTCTTTGTGACCCTGTGGATGGTAGCCTACCAGGCTCCTCTGTCCATGAGATTCTCCAGGCAAGAATATTGAGTGGGTTGCCATTTCCTTCTCCAGGGGATCTTCCCTATCCAGGGATAGAACCCTGGTCTCCTGCATTGCGGGCAGACACTTTAACCTCTCAGCCACCAGGGAAGCCCCTTACATTAAGTAGACTGTTGGGCATTTAGGTCTGCAACTATACATAGAGCACATGATTTCTGCCACTTTCCTCTTTCTCGCTGTGGGACTTTTGCTACTAATTTATTTTGCATAATAATAAAAATGTCATCCCATCCAATAAAAGCAAGAAATGGAAACATGAAAGATATTGTGCTGTGAACAGTTCAGTCACTTAGTTAACTGTGTTCGACTTCTTGCAACCCTGTGGACCGTAGCCTGCCAGGCTCCTCTGTCCATGGGATTTCTCAGGCAAGAGTACTAGAGCGGGTTGCCATTTCCTTCTCCAGGGGATCTTCCAGACCCAGGGATCAAACCCATGTCTTCTGCTTGGCAGGTGGATTCTTTATGACTGAGCTACCTGGGAAGGCCAAAAGGTATTATAACCAAGAGCAAAACAGTTAAAAGAAAACATTAATTTTTCCCTGGTTATTTTCTGGAGTTACATTAAATATTATCTCAAATTTATGCCAGTTCTTCTTTATATAATTTATAATACTAAGTCTCCTTACAGTCCTGACAGTTAATGTTTCTGAAAAACACTCTCTGATTTGTCTTGCTGATGCCTGAGCTTCTGACTGAGATGTGTTTGTATTACCTTGTTCAATTAGAAAACAGTCAGTCCTCTTTGAAAACCCAGTTGCAATTTTCCATCCCTTCTAATGTCTTAGTTAACACCTTCCAGTTGGATTTTTTGGCTTCTAATGTGCTCTCTTATCACCTCACATTAACCAGATAAAACTTAAAGAATTTTTTTATGACACCACAGTCAAGCCATTATGGTTAGAGGGTGTAAATATAGTGCCCCAGATAGAATTTATGGTGAATTAAATCCACAGAATCTGGAAGAATGTGAGGGAAAAAATAGTTTCAATTTCAGATATATGTTAAAAGCCTTTAAAGGGACACTATGAATAGGCTCAGTGGTAAAGAATCTGCCTGCCAAACAGGAGACAGAGGTTCAGTTTTTGGGTAGGGATGGTCTCTTGGAGAAGGATATGGCAACCCATTTCAATATTCTTGCCTGAGAAGTCCCATGGACAGAGGAGCCTGGCGTGCTGCAGTCCCTGGGGTCACAAAGAGTCAAACGTGACTTAGCCAATATACAACAACAAGAATGCTGAACTAATCAGTAGTGGTTAATCTGCCCTTTTCTGTTATCATTATTGCCACCAATTTTCCTCCCCAGTGAGGATTTCAGTTCTTTACTATTTTCTATGAACACAAGATGGAGAATCCCAGAGCATCTTCTTCCTCTTGAACCATCCATCTATTCCTCCTCTCTCCTGGCTTCATTTATCTCTATTTTAACAACTAGTCACAGGCACCTTACCTTTTGTTATATTGACTGAATCACCTAAAATCAACTCATTCAATTTTTTTTTTGTGTAGAGGAGGAAAGAAGAAAATGGGTCTTTGCATAAATTTGCTGTTAGGCTGTGTTATCATGAAGATAATGAGGCTTCTTATATCTCCCAGTTTAATAATCCTTTGATCATCTTTATTTTATTTTATTTTTTGATCATCTTTAGCATGATATTTATGCTAAAAGTGTGTCTCTACCTGTCTGTTATCTGATTTGTGTTTGACTCTAGAGGAGAAAGAAATAGAAAGCAGAAAAGCCCTGCTCATTCTCAATATGCAGTTGGTTAAATTTCATGTGCTAGATTGATGAGATTATTAAAGTCAGGTTCTGCTTCCTCTTTATCTTTACATCCTTGGCATCTAGCATGGTTTGGAAAACATTAAGATTATTCATATATGTTTCCCAGAGTTTAAGAACATATTTCAGTTCAGTTCAGTTCAGTCGCTCAGTCATGTCCGACTCCTTGCAACCCCATGAATCACAGCATGCTGGGCCTCCCTGTCCATCACCAACTCCCAGAGTTCACTCAGACTCTTGTTCATTGAGTCAGTGATGCCATCCAACCATCTCATCCTCTGTCATCCCCTTCTCCTCCTTCCCCCAATCCCTCCTAGCATCAGAGTCTTTTCCAATCAGTCAACTCTTCGCATGAGGTGGCCAAAGTATTGGAGTTTCAGCTTTAGCTTCATTCCTTCCAAAGAAATTCCAGGGCTGATCTCCTTCAGAATGGACTGGTTGGATCTCCTTGCAGTCCAAGGGACTCTCAAGAGTCTTCTCCAACACCACAGTTCAAAAGCATCGATTCTTCGGTGCTCAGCTTTCTTCACAGTTCAACTCTCACATCCATACATGACCACTAGAAAAACCATAGCCTTGACTAGACGGAAGTTTCTATTTGTATAAAACATGTATTTAACTCATTGAAAATAAGTTGGGTTTATGTTAGCCAATAATAATATCTGCAGCACTTGTAGTATAAAATTTTAAATTATCTAGTCAGAGGCATTCTTATGTACTAACTAGAAATGCTCTGGAGTTTGTAAATGAGTGTGTACATTTGTTAGCAAATTCTTTATGTAGCTGGAAAGAAGAGTATATTTTTAGAATAATCAAAACTTGCCACCACTTTAATGACTCAGCCAAATAGTATTTTGAGTGCTCAGAGGAAAGTTGCAAAATAAAGTTTCTAAAATATAAATTTGCCTTTTTGTCTAAAGGATGCTTACATGTCATGAGGCCATTTTCAAGTGCTTTAAAAGGATCAACCTGATTGTGGTGGTATATGTTTAAAAAAAGAAAGCTGTGTATTCACATTTTTATATGAAAATTAATCAAAACATCAAGACATTTTCCATTTTATGGCAGTAATTTCACTGCTATTCAAGAGAAAATACACAGTATCTCTCTATGCAGTATTACCTGGCAATCTGGTTTGGTTTCTTTAACAGTTTAGGTGACTTTTTTTTTTTTTTTTAATTGGAGGATGATTGCTTTACAATGTAGTGTTAGTTTCTGCTGTGAATTAACCATATATCCCTCACTTTTGAGCCTCCTTCCACTAACCACAATTCTATCCCTGGGAGCTGAACTCCCTGTGTTATAGAGCAGATTCCTACTAGCTATCTGTTTTACACTTGGTTCAAAAAAGATCTTCACGATGAAAATAATCACGATGGTGTGATCATTCACCTAGAACCAGACATCCTGGAATGTGAAGTCAAGTGGGCCTTAGAAAACATCACTATGAACAAAGCTAGTGGAGGTAATGGAATTCCAGTTGAGCTGTTTCAAATCCTGAAAGATGATGCTATGATAGTGCTGCACTCAATATGCCAGCAAATTTGGAAAACTCAGCAGTGGCCACAGGGCTGGAAAAGGTCAGTTTTCATTCCAATGCCAAAGAAAGGCAATGCCAAAGAATGCTCAAACTACTGCACAATTGCACTCATCTCACACGCTAGTAAATAAATGCTCAAAATTCTCCAAGCCAGGCTTCAGCAATACGTAAACCGTGAACTTCCAGATGTTCAAGCTGGTTTTAGAACAGGCAGAGGAACCAGAGATCAAATTGCCAACATCCACTGGATCATGGAAAACAGCAAGAGAGATCCAGAAAAACATCTATTTCTGCTTTATTGACTATACCAAGCCTTTGACTGTGTGGATCACAATAAACTGTGGAAAATTCTGAGAGAGATGGGAATACCAGAGCACCTGACCTGCCTCTTGAGAAACCTATATGCAGGTCAGGAAGCAACAGTTAGAAATGGACATGGAACAACACACTGGTTCCAAATAGGAAAAGGAGTACGTCAAGGCTGTATATTGTCACTCTGCTTATATGCAGAGTGCATCATGAGAAAGGCTGGGCTGGAAAATCACAAGCTTGAATCAAGATTGCCGGGAGAAATATCAATAACCTCAGATATGCAGATGACACCACCCTAATGTCAGAAAGTGAAGAGGAACTAAAAAGCCTCTTGATGAAAGTGAAAAGCAAAGTGAAAAAGTTGGCTTAAAGCTCAGCATAAGAAAATGAAGATCATGGCATCTGGTCCCATCACTTTATGGGAAATAGATGGGGAAACAGTGTCAGACTTTATTTTTGGGGGCTCCAAAATCACTGCAGATGGTGACTGCAGCCATGAAATTAAAAGACGCTTACTGCTTGGAAGAAAAGTTATGACCAACCTAGATAGCATATTGAAAAGCAGAGACATTACTTTGCCAACAAAAGTCCGTCTAGTCAAGGCTATGGTTTTTCCTATGGTCGTGTATGGATGTGAGAGTTGGACTGTGAAGAAAGCTCAGCGCCAAAGAATTGATGTTTTTGAACTGTGGTGTTGAAGAAAACTCTTGAGAGTCCCTTGGACTTCAAGGAGATCCAATCAGTCCATTCTGAAGGAGATCAACTCTGGAATTTCTTTGGAGGGAATGATGCTGAAGCTGAAACTCCAGTACTTTGGCCACCTCATGCGAAGAGTTGACTCATTGGAAAAGACTGATGCTGGGAGGGATTGGGGGCAGGAAGAGAAGGGGATGACAGAGGATGAGATGGCTGGATGGCATCACTGAGTCAATGGACATGAGTCTGAGTGAACTCCGGGAGTTGGTGATGGACAGGGAGGCCTGGCGTGTGGTTATTCATGGGGTCGCAAAGAGTCGGACAGGACTGAGAGACTGAACTGAACTGAGTGTATAAATGCAAATCTAAAGTACAATGTATATGCTTCATAGCAGTCAGAATGGCATCATCAAAAAAGTCTATAAACAATAAATACTGGAGAAGGTGTGAAGAAGAGGGAACCCTCCATTGGTGGGAATATAAATTCATACAGTCACCATGGAGAACAGTATGGGGATTCCTTATGAAATAAGGTATGAAACTACCATATGACCCAACAACCTGACTCCTGGGGATATACCCTGAGAAAGCCATAATTCCAAAAGACACATGTATCCTAGTGTTCACTATAGCACATTTACAATAGCTAGGACTTGGAAGCAAACTAGGCGGCTTTTAAATGTACATCCAGCATCATGCACGCACACACACACACACACACACACACACACACACAACTAATAGAAATCATGCACTAGTGTCTTTTCTCTCAGGTGTGTAGGTGAACTCAATCCATCACTTGCAAACAGCATTGAGAACCGAATATTATGTTCTAGAATTATTATGCTCTAGACTTGACACTACACTGAAGAATTGTGGCTCCTGTTGCAGGATAGATTTCCTGGGATCTGTGAGATAAAATTTCTAGTGGAGGTTTCTATAAGGAACTCTGAAGTGGAGATGATCCTACAATGTTGTCCCGAACTGGGGAAAGGAGGCAAGGAATTTCTAACTCACAGAGATCAGTCATTGGATACAGGCCACCCTGAGAAGGGCACATGCCCTTGAGTGAAGATACTGTTTTCCAAAGAGGGAATTCTGGATGTTGTTGATGGTTAAAAGTTATCTGCTAGCAATACTCATATACGGTAGAAAATGTAAGAATAGGTAATAGATAAATAGATACATGCTAGATTAAAAAAAGATAGAGCCTTATTAAATAACTATTGACTCTTTCTACTTAGCAGCAGCAGCAGCTATCTTTCTATTTTAAGCAATAAAATATAAATTATAAAAATCCATTCTTATTGATAAAACAGAAAGGCATAGATTATTCCTTAGTGGACTATTTTATACATTATTGCATTAAAAATTTTAAGATACAGAAAAATTCAGTCTCGGGAGTTTTTATGTGAGTTCGCCAAGTTAATGGATTTGACCCTGCATACTAAAGGTAATGGACTGATATCTAAGCTTAACTAGAAATGAAAATCTAAATGTCTATGTGAAATACAGATTTGAATATCCAGCTGGTGATAATATCACTCTAAGTTAAAATTAGTTTTAGTTCTTCAAAATGTATGATTTTGACCTTCTCCAGAGCTCTCTTATGCAATTCATTTTATCTTTAATGGAAAAAGAATGCTAGGCAAATTTTAACACTCCAAGAATCATAGATTTCTGTCATCTATATATTTTACTTCATAGCTCATAACTCATCCTGAAAAGGCAAAATGATTAAGTGATTAATTAATTATATATTTTTAAATTTTATATATATTATTTATAACTTTTAACCCTATATAAGTGGTTAATTCAATTGAATATTATTTTATTACTAGTCCTTTGAATTTTCTGAATTTTTGCAGAATCACAGGGTCATTTTGGGAATAATAAGAAAATGTTATTGTGAAACATTAAAATTATTTATATTTTATCCATCAGTGATGAAATTCATTAGTAATTCCATCACAACAGCTGCTTTCATATGCCATATGAAATAAGCAACATGCTTTTTTACACTGCAATATTTGAATGCAGGAAATATAACTTAATGATATTCAAATACAAAACAGTAGGGTTAATAAATAATATTTAACTGTCAAGTATGCTTACAGAAAGGAAATGTAATTTCTTAAAAGGAAATGATACTGAAATGCAAATACTTATAAAATATCACTTTAATCTAAAGTTAAGTTTCTCCTTGAAATTGCTATTGCTGAAACTTGAAATGTATACAGTAGATGGAAATGTATTACTTAAAACTTTCTTGATGTCTGTGCCAAGGATGGAGAATGTGGTCGGCTTCCTTTCCAAGCCCCAACAAACATATCTGAAAGTCCTGGCAAGTCAGGAAAATTTTTGAAAGCACACAAACCTTGACACACAATGGCAGTCAGAAAATGAATACATTCTGCAGCTCTGTTCATTTCTCTTTGCCAATTTGCAAATAGTTTCTTTTTATAGACAGTTGGAATTGTCTTTGCATACAAAATTTAAGCATTTTTGAGGATGTATCTGGATTTCAAAGATATTTTATGAAAGATTTTGATCAGGGCCTCAGTTATACAGTAAAAAGTATATGTTAGTACATGCTCATCATTTATTTTAAAATGTATCAATAGATATCAAATTAAGGTAACTTAAAGGCTATATTAGATATTTCATATAGGTGGTTGTGTAGCCTTGAATATATGACTATATACCTTTAGACTGGGTGAGTGATAATTGCTCAGTTGTGTCTGACTCTTTGCCACCCCATGGACTGTAGCCTGCCAGGCTCCTTTGTCCATGAAATTCTCCAGGCAAGATACTGCAATGGGTTGCCATTTCCTTCTCCAGGACTACTTTAGAAAAAAAAAAAAAAAAGAAATATTTTCTACTTATTTTCTGATTTTGAGTATTTAAAAAAATTTTTGAAGTACACAATTTACTGTGTTATACTAGTTTCAAGTGCACAACATAATGATTAAATATTTTTATACAGTCCGTTTGAAGTTATTACCAAATAGTGCCTATATTTCCTTGTGCTGTATAATATATCCTTAATGATTATTTATTTTAGATGTAGTGGTTTGTATCTCTGAATCCCATACTTCTGTCCTGCCCCATCCCCTGTTCCTCTTCCCAGTGGTAATCCCTAGTTTGTTTTCTATATCTATGTTTCTGGTTTGTTATATACATTCATTGGTTTTATTTTTTAGATTCCACATATAAGGGATATCATGCAGTGTTTGTCTTTCTCTGCCTGATTTATTTCACTTAGCATAGTACCCTCTGTGTCCATACACATTGTTGCAACTGGCAGAGTTTCATTTTTTTTGGCTGAATGTATTTATGTGTGAGTATGTGTGTGTGTGTTTGTGTGTGTGTGTGTTTGTGTGTGTGTATGTGTGTATATATATCTCACACCTTTTTCATTCATCTCTTGATAGACATATAGGTTTCTTCCATATCTTAGCTATTATAAATAATGCTACTTTGAACATTGGGGTGCATGTATCTTTTGAATTAGTGTTTTCATTTTCCTCAGAGCTATACCCAGTAGTAAACTGGGGCATCTGTAGGGTAGTTCTACTTTAAGTTTTTTGAGAAACCTCCATACTCCTTTCCAAAGTGGCTGCACTTATTTACATTCCTACCAACAGTGTAGTAGAGTTCCCTTTACTACATCCTCAGCTACATTTGTTATTTTTAAACTTTGTAATGATAGCCATTCTGATATATGTGAGGTAATATCTTATTGTGGTTTTGGTTTGAATTTCTCTGATGATTAGCAATATTGAGCATCTTTTTATGTACCTGTTAGCCATCTGCACTTCTTTGAAAAAATGTACTCATGTCCTCTACCCATTTTAAAATCAGTTTATTTATGGGTTCTTTTATGTTTAATTGTATGAGTTTATATATTTTGGGTATTATCCCTTATAAATCATATAATCTCCTTTTTTTGCATTCTATAGATTATTTTTAAATTTTATCTATAGTTTCCTTTGTTGTGCAAAAACTTTTACATTTCATTGGGTCTCATTTGTTTATTTTTGCTTTTGTTTTGTTTTTTTAAGTGACAGATTAAAAAATATTTCTAAGATTTATGTCAAAAGTGTTCTGCCTATGTTTTCTTGTAGGGGTTTTATGATTTTAGGTCTTACTTTTAGTTGTTTAATCCATTTTGTGTTTAGTTTTATGTATGATATGAGAAAACATTCTAATTTCATTCTCTTCCATGTAGCTGTCCAGTTATATTTCACTGCTGTTATGCCCTTTACGGGAATAACTGAAAGTTTTGTAAGTTTTTTTCTTTACTGATTCATATGATATACTTAAATTACCAGTGTATAAATATCAGCCAATTTTAAATATATTCACAGAAATTAAGCCCACATTATCTTTATATCAAAAAGAAATACATTAAACTTTCAAAGAGGTAAAATAGTAAAAAAAAAATTTAGAAACTGTTATTTGATTTTTTTGTCTTCAGCTTTCATCTTTATGTTACATATACACTTAAGTATAAAAAATGAGAAACTATTTGCATGCAAATAGCATTATTCAATTTTTGTATTTAATTCAGACGTTATTCCCAGAATTTTTTTGCAATCAATTGAAATATACCCCAAGACTAAAAATTAAAATATTATCCATCACTGGCTTATTTTTTTTTTTTTACAGATTTTTCAATTAAGTTGCAAGAATGCTTAAGCAAAATAAACTGCTGCTGCTGAACATTAATTTAAAAGTTATTTTTTCATTTTCCAGTGAACAATAAGCCAGATAGTTGACATATAGACAGATGATTAAAACACATCAAAACATACATAAAATTGTCAATAACTCAGAGAATAAATCTTCAGAGAAACAGATGCTCTTAACAATAAAAAACATTCTTTGAAATGATTATTTCAATTCTAAAGAAATTATTTTGAACAATAATTGCTGTTAGCATTAATTTATTTACATTCTAATACAAACAATTTAATCTATTTTAAAATTCATAGGATTTCTTGGATCTACCATTTGCTCTTTTTTGAAATTTTGAGAAAATTCTCAGACAATCTCTTCAAATATTGATTTCTACCATTCTTTTTTCTTTGTACTGTAAAAAGCAACATTCACTTTTCTTAGGGGTTTACATTGTATGTGTGGTGACTTCTGTTCTTTAACTAAAATGCCCCTTCCTTCCTCTCTTCCTCTCCTCTCCCCTCCTCTCCTTTTTTTTCTTTCCTTTTCTCTCTTCCCACCTCTTTCCCCCCCAGCCCTCTTCTTTATCTATCCCTCCTTCCTTTGTGTTGTTTCCTTAGGTATGTTTACACTGGGATACTTCACCCATTATAGGTTAAAAGACATTACAGTTTTTTAAGTGTAAAATGCCCCTAGAGTCACCAATTACCTATAGGCAGAAAGTAAATTCAGAAAGTATTCAGCCACTAAGGAAGGCAAATTTTCCAATGTACAGCTACTAATGGCAAAAGTAATAATGAAGAAAGATAACACTTGAAGAAGATGGGAAAAAAGTCTACAGGTAAATGAACAATATTTCTCTCTCAGTAGACAAAAGTAAAATCTACTCAAGAAATGTTTTCTATTCCTAGGTAAGATGCCCACTCACTATCTCTCCTGGGATTTCAAGACCATTCTGCCATGTTTTGCACCTGCCTCCTCCACTTCAAATTGCAGTTTCTGGTGTCATTTTGGTTTCTTTTTCTCTAATTATACAGAAATCCATAATGTTGCACATAATATCATGTTAACATGCTATCACTGTAAGGATTCTTTTATTCTACTGTGAAGCAATGGGTGTATTTTTAATGGGAAAAGGAGAATGAGCTTAAAGGTGGTTAATGAACTGAAACAGAGATTGTTATTGTTCAGCTGCTAAGTTGTATCTAACTCTTTGTGACCGCATGGACTGTAGCACGCCAGGACCCCCTATCCTTATCTCCCAGAGCTTGCTCAGATTCATGTCCATTGAGTTCTTGATGCCATCCAACCATCTCATCCTCTGCATCCCATTCTCCTTCTGCCCTCAGTCTTTCCCAGCATCACGGTCTTTTCCAGTGAATCAGTTCTTCGCATCAGGTGGCCAAAGTAATGGAGCTTCAGCTTCAGCAACAGTTCTTCCAATGAATATTACATAAAATTACATGTATGTAGTGTTTGAACAAAACCTGAACTATTCCTGGGCCACTTTTAGGAGATGCATAATGGTACGGCATGGAATTCCTTGGCCTGCAGAGTCTGTTTTTTGTATATCCTCCATTATATAAAGAAAGGTTTTGAACTTTCATATCTATAACATATAATAAAGAGGAAAGAGAATCCATGAAGAAAAATGCAGCCGCCTCTGCCTCAATAAAAGATCAAAGAGAATATAGATTTGGAAGATTTGATTTAGTGAGACATCACACAGTCATAGACTGTATTTGGCACCACATATTGGAGCTTAGCATTCTGAATAAATCAACTGATAAAGATCTATTGCTCACAATATATTTTGAAGAAGTCAAAAAGCAAAGCTATAAAGCACAGCACACAACTAAGGATTTCAGACCTGGAAAATGGTGTGGAATCAAAGCAATGCAGGACAGAAGTTACACCAATCAAGGACACAGAAACTTTCATTTTCACACTGGTTAAATGTCTGTGACATTCCCTTATTGAAGAACTGGAGTTCTACATCACAGATTCTTCACACTGATGAACATAAGTATATTTAATACATTGTGTGATCAATTCCTTCAACAGCAAAGAGAAATTCAATCATTCTTAACAAACTGTTGTATATCTGTGTAGATATGTTCTGTTTGCTTTTTCCTGAAGTCTCAAAATTAAGAAAAATCCCTCTTAGAACTACTCAACATTGAAATAGCTGTACTGTACAAATTTTTTGATTTCTATGTTAAGATTTTTTCCATGCATAAATTTCTATTTTTTATGGAACACTTTATGCATATGACTGTAGGGATACTTAAAAATAGTAAAAATTCATATCATCAAGGTGCTTACAATTGAAATAATAATACAAAATAGAAATATCTAGAATATAATTGGAAGAAATAAAAAATTGCTAATGATATTCAGACAGAAGTACAAATATTATGTATATTCAATGAGAAAAAAGATAATGGATGCAGTAATAGGTGATTAAAACCTGAAAAGAAGTTGGAGAATTTGATCACCAAAAAGTAAGGAAAAAAATTGTCAGATAATGTATTATAATTTTTTTTCTTCTCTTTCATATAGTTTATTCCCTATTGTAACTTTGTACCTAAATTAAATGCATCTTTATTATGATATAAACCCAAATAATTCTATTAATTGCTAGCTATTTAGAAAGTCTAGGAACCAAGAATCATTGAAAAGTACAAAAATTTTGGAATGTCCTCAGTTATTGGTAACAGATTTTGACTAGAGTATGGGCTTCCCAGAAGGCAATGGCAACCCACTGCAGTACTCTTATCTAGAAAATTCCATGGATGGAGGAGCCTGGTAGGCTATAGTCCATGGGGTTGCAAAGAGTCAGACACGACTGAGCAACTTCACTTTCTTTCTTTCTATAGTTCTTTTTGGAGAAGGAAACGGCAACCCACTACAGTGTTCTTGCCTGGAGAATCCCATGGACCGAAGGTCCAGGTAGTCTACAGTCTATGGAGCTGCAAAGAGTTGGACATGACTAAGCAACTAACACACACACACACACACACACACACACACACAGAGGTGGAGTAGTGGTAAAAAAAATCCACCTGCCAATGCAGGTGTCTCAAGTGACCCAGGTTCAATCCCTGGGTCAGGAAGATCCCCTGGAGGAAGAAATGGCAACCCATTGCAGTATACTTGTCTGGGAAATCCAATAGACAGAGGACTCTGGTGGACTACAGTCCACCAGATGGATGGAGGAGCCTGGTAGGCTACAGTCCATGGGACCATAAAAAGTCAGGCATGACTGAGCAACTGAGTGGACACACACACACACACACACACATTTGGCTTGAATATTTTTAACCTGAAAGAGTTTATTCTCTCATGAAAGAAATACTGGTGTAGGGACTCCATGCCTGGCATGGGATCATTTTGTCATGTTGTTGTTCCGTCACTAAGTCGTGTCCGACTCTTTGCAACCGCGTGGACTGCAGCATGTCAGGCTTCTCTGCCCTCTACTATCTCCCAGAGTTTGTTCATGTCAACTGAGTCAGTGATGCCATCCAACCATCTCATCCTCTGCTGCTCTCTTTTCCTTTTGCTTTCAGTCTGGGTCGGGAAGCTCCCCTGGAGAAGGGAAAGTCTACCCACTCCAGTATTCTGGTCTGGAGAATTACATGGAAAGTCCATGACATCTCAAAGAGTCAGACATAACTGAGTGACTTTCACTTTCTCTTTCAGTCTTTAAGAGCATAAGGGTCTTTTCCAATGAGTCAGCTCTTCGCATCAGGTGGCAAAAGTATTAGAGACATTAGATCATGTTTTTATCTGCTGCATGAGTGTCCTTAGCTAAGACTGGTGAAGTTCCCACTGTTATGCAAGTTCTCCAGTTAGCAGGAAAGAGGAAGAAGAGGAGTTTCAATTCCACCCTCATAAAAAGTGCATTCCTGAGAGCTCACACAAATCTATTACCTATAACATATTGGTGAGGATTTAACTGTATGCCCATTTTCATTAAAAGCTAAAAAGATTTAATTCTAGCAAGCAAAACACATTTTCCTCTTAGGCAGGTACATGTTCAGTGATATGTTGGGGATCTGAAGGTGGGGGCAATGTCCTACAATAAGCCAATACCACAGAAAGGAGTTGTATTCATTGCAGACCCACCAGCAAGAACCCAGTGTCCCCAAAGGAGACCGAAGATAATTTTTAAGAATTACTGGCAAGCTACACTGAGACTGAGTAGGCCTGAAAGAAAATCCTCTTCATTCAAGTTCAGAAACAGTAGAGATTCAGAGAGAGAAGTTAAGTATGTAGAATTCAAAATTAGCATTAATATGGAGGAAAGTTAAGTTGGAGAAAAGCTTGATAGTGCAAATAAATACCCTCTCCTGCTACTTTGAAATTTTGTTGCAAATTTTTTTTTTGTATTTATTTATTTTTTTACACGAACTCCCAAACATGAACCCCCCTCCCACCTCCCACCTCACATCTAGAAATGGTTTGCTCTGCAAAGCAGGCATACTTCAACCTGTTACTGGAAAGGTTAGATGTGGGGGAAAGAAATTTACAGTCTTTANTTTGTATTTATTTATTTTTTTACACGAACTCCCAAACATGAACCCCCCTCCCACCTCCCACCTCACATCTAGAAATGGTTTGCTCTGCAAAGCAGGCATACTTCAACCTGTTACTGGAAAGGTTAGATGTGGGGGAAAGAAATTTACAGTCTTTAAGACTTGAGATGCACTCAAATGAAGAAGGTATACAAATCAGTGCAATGAATTTATTGGTAAAAGTTTTAGTATGTTGTTTCTATAGGAAATTGTCCAAACCACAAGGCAGAGCTTGATAAATTATCACCAATTGAGCACAACCAGGTCTAAAACTAGAAGATGAAAAGCACCTCTCAATCTTTCTACCTCATATCTCTTGATCACTACCTACTCCCCCCATTCTGACTTTCTTATTGATTTTATTTTTGCTATTTTTGAATTTTACAGAAGTAAAATCATTCAGTATATGCTATTTTGTGTCTGGCTGATTTACACAATATTTTCTTTGTACAGTTCATACACATTGTTGGGTATTGCTATAGTTCATTTATCTGCTTTGCTGTATAGGATTCCCATATATGTTTATACCACTGTATGTTGAAATCAATTCTTTGATTGTTTTCAACTCCTATTATTGAAATCATTCTGTTATGCACATTTTGGGGGACATTTGTTAGTCTTATAACTAGTGTTAGAATTAATGGATCACTGAGTATATATACTCAAGTTTGAACTTGACAACTTCCAGAGCATTGTACCAATCTATAAGCCCAACACACACACACACACCACAAATGCTTTCTGTATTTCATTGACATTTTCAGTATGCTCTTACAGACTTTAAATTGCCAGTATCTACATTTTTATGCCTGAAGGCTTCTAAAATGTGGAAAAAAAAAAGGATGGTCAGTTAAAAGGACAGGCAGGTATTGTTACCCCACCACCCTTCAACTAATAGCTCAGGGGAGTTGGTCTGTAAATCCATTTCACAGCTGCCTTGGGGAAAGTAATTCTGAGGTGTGTGTTGTACTATTTATCAGACTTTCTCCACTGAATTGAAAGAGGGGGATAAACATTAAGTATAAGATGTAAAACGTGAAGTTTTGACAGAAGCTATACTGGATCTTGATTAAAAAGAAGACTGAAAAGCAACCTCTTGACATGACTACTTGCTTCTAACCAGTGATGCACCAACACCACTTTGTTCCACATTTCCAGTCATTATTTAATCCTTGCTTCTCCCAATCCTGCTGCAAAAACAGCAAATGACACTGAACTGGCACCTAGTTCTCTTAAATTCACTACAGAGTTCTTCTTCGGAACCTGAGCCAGACAAAACAGCCTTTCTTTCACGGGAACTTCCCAGGTGGCTTGGGTAAAGAATCTGCGTGCAATACAAGGGAGACAGGTTGGTTCCCTATCCCTGGGTTGGGAAGATCCCCTGGAGGAGGGCATGGTAGCCTACTCAAGTATTTTTGCCTAGAGAATCCCATGAACAGAGGAGACTGGCATGCTAAAGGCCATAGAGTGGCAGAGTCAGACATGACAAGTGTCTGAGCGCACACACTCTTTCTTCCTGAGCAATTCTGCTTGGTTCTTCTCAAGTTCCCTCCTGTACTGGATGGAGTCAATAAATATAATTTTGTCAGATTACAGGTGGTTCTAGTGGTCTTTAACTGATAAAATTTTGTCAAGATTAAAGGGCAGTCACCTCCAATACAAACTGTCTAAATACTCACACAACACACACACACACACACACACACACACACACACACACACACGTATATATATATATGTATATATTGACCCTTGAACAACAGTCAAGGGTTCTTATCTCCTTATTGAATGTTTATGTATCTTTTTTATTGAATGTTTCCCTAACCTGAGTTGCTGCCATACTCCCCAACTAGTGATTCTTTCCTTCAAACACAAAATGCTTTAACCGGAACCTTTGTCTCAGAGTCCACTTCTGGGGGACTGAAAGACATTATGCGTTTAGATCAACAAAGAAGAGACATTACAAGCCCCTTAAGGACGTAGTGAGAAGTACACTCTCAAAACAATAGAGTGATAGAGAGTGGAGAGTACAAATGGCTGTGTATCCATGCCTATAAGAACAATAGTTACCTACATTAGGGCTTATCATTAAGAGCATATCAGGACAAGCAACATGGTGTAGGTAATGGATGATTAAATGAAGTACACCTCTCCAGGGTTCAGTTTGTATAGGTTAGGGTGCATATATTGCCCGCTATTTGAGGGATTATTAGGGAAGCCACAGAGAAAATGGGACTTTTTAAGGGGGAATTGGAATAGCAATTAACATGCAGATAAATTACAATGTATAAAGGTATACATTTTTATAATAAACTATAAAATAAAAATGTAAATCACTATGTTGTTCCTCTTCATTTGCAATAAGGTGATATTGGACTGTGAAGAAAGCTGAGCACCGAAGAATTGATGCTTTTGAACTGTGGTGTTGGAGAAGACTCTGGAGAGTCCCATGGACTGCAGGGAGATTCAACTAGTTCATTCTAAAGGGGATCAGCCCTGGGATTTCTTTGGAAGGAATGATGCTAAAGCTGAAACTGCAGTACTTTGGCCACCTGATGCGAAGAGTTGACTCATTGGAAAAGACTCTGATGCAGGGAGGGATTGCAGGCAGGAGGAGAAGGGGATGACAGAGGATGAGATGGCTGGATGGCATCACCGACTCGATGGACATGAGTCTGAGTGAACTCTGGGAGTTGGTGATGGACAGGGAGGCCTGGCGTGCTGTGATTCATGGGGTCGCAAAGAGTTGGACATGACTGAGCGACTGAACTGAACTGAATTGATATTCTATTAGATAAAATTGTTTAATTAAGCAATGTGCTTAAGGTGTGGTTTTTCTTTACTGTATCAGTTCAGTTCAGTCATTCAGTTGTGTCCAACTCTTTGCAACCCCATGAATCATAGCACGCCAGGCTTCCCTGTCCATCACCAACTCCCGGAGTTCACTCAGACTCATGTCCATCGAGTCCATGATGCCATCCAGCCATCTCATCCTCTGTCGTCCCCTTCTCCTCCTGCCCCCAATCCCTCCCAGCATCAGAGTCTTTTCCAATGAGTCAACTCTTCACATGAAGTGGCCAAAGTACTGGAGTTTTAGCTTTAGCATCATTCCTTCCAAAGAAATCCCAGGGCTGATCTCCTTCAGAATGGACTGGTTGGATCTCCTTGCAATCCAAGGGACTCTCAAGAGTCTTCTCCAACACCACAGTTCAAAAGCATCAATTTTTCGCTCTCAGCCTTCTTCACAGTCCAACTCTCACATCCATACATGACCACAGGAAAAACCATAGCCTTGACTAGGCAGACCTTAGTCGGCAAAGTAATGTCTCTGCTTTTGAATATGCTGTGTTGTTATGTGTTATCGTTTTTTTAAAAGCTTTTGGGAACAATAAGTATCTCAATAAAAATAGGACCTCATGTTCATAATTTTTCTACATATTTCATAGAAAATAAGCTAAAATACCAATGATAAATTGATCCAGAAGTTAGTACATAATTTATTGTTTGTTAGTTGTGAAACTTGTTGAACAACCTAGAAATAAATGTGTGGTAACATGTATTATTTTCCCAATCATTCACTGCTGTTCCCTTAGAGGATTATATAGTCCTGTCTCCTGATACTTGGGTTTATATGTTTCCCTCTGCCATTGACATTAGCCCTGGTTGTGAATTGTCCTTCAAAAGATGATGAAGAATCAGCAGTATAAGGGAAGTTGGTTCCAAAAAGAAGCTGTAGGTGTCAGCGAAGTGTTTCACACACTCTCTTACTGTTTCCCTCTGGCATAATAATGGCATGCTCCATTACCTGTGTTTCTTCAATCTGGATACAGGCTGAAGAAGCATGTGGTTGTACCTGTAACATGTCACTCACCAGATAGATGGTAAGAAAGATAAAGAAATCCATACTGCATATTTCATCAAGAGAATTGTGAAACATTTGATTTCTCTTGAAATCTTCATCAGTTCAGTTCAGTTAAGTCGCTCAGTCGTGTCCAACTCTTTGTGACCCCATGAACCACAGCACACCAGGCTTCCCTGTCCATCATCAACTCCCGGAGTTCACCCAAACTCATGTCCATTGAGTCGGTGATGCCATCCAACCATCTCATCCTCTGTTGCCCCCTACTCCTTCTGCCCTCAATCTTTCCCAGTGTCAGGTTCTTTTCCAGTGAGTCAGCTCTTCACATCAAGTGGCCAAAGTACTGGAGTTTCAGCTTTAGCATCATTCCTTCCAATGAACACACAGGACTGATCTCCTTTAGGATGGACTGATTGGATCTCCTTGCAGTCCAAGGGACTCTCAAGAGTCTTCTCCGACACCACAGTTCAAAAGCATCAATTCTTCTGCAATGAACTTTCTTTATTGTCCAACTCTCACGTCCATACATGACCACTGGAAAAACCATATATATAAGCTTAACTAATTAAAAATTAGCTTTATTAATAATTATTAATATTGCTATTCCATTCAATATAATTAGCTTTACTATCAATTGTTACTTTTGCTGTTTGAAAGGATTCATAGAAAGCTGTAAAGGAGGATTCTGGTTCTCTTGAGTGAGCATTAAAGACAGCTTCTCTGGAATCAATCTTTTCATTGTCGCTTTGGTGCTTGGCAGTATACAATGGTAAGATTTCAAGTGCATGAGGAGTGTGTCTTTCTTTTTCATAGGGGAAATGACTACTGTTTAAGGGTCAAGGGTAGGTGTAAGAGGGGAAAAAATCCAGCAGGTGGTCACAGAGAGAGTAGTGTTGCCCTTTTATCAGGCCAAAAGAATTGAGAACTGAGTATATAGGAAAGTTGAATGTCTAGAAATGTATGCCTGTGTGTATTTATCCCTGGAAATTGTTTGGAGGGCTTTCCTATGGCCCCAGAGATCTGGATGCAATTTAACATGTCTGTATGGTTAGAAATGAGACATCCACGTGGCTCAGGGGTAAAGAATCCACCTGCCAGTGTGGGAGACACCAATTCAATCCCTGGGTCAGGAAAACTTCCTAAAGCAGGAAATGCCATGGACAGAGGAGCCTGGCAGGCTGTGGTCCATAGGGTCACAAAGAGTTGGACATGACTGAGAAACTGAGCATGAGCTTGCTTAGGTATATAATCTCTGGGTTAAAGAAAGTACAGGTTAAATAGTATTCACTCACTAATTATGTCAAAAACTTTTCCATAATGTTGATACTGTTCAATAGAACAGCAATTCATGAAGTTCTCTTTTCCTCCTACATACCTTGGTTTGATCAGTCTTTTAGGGATTCCAAAGTCATTGTTTATAAAATCTCATTATTGTTTTAATGTGTGTTACATTTTCTCCAATACTCAAAGGATGACTTTTTCTGAGGGTATGTTTTTTATTTAGGCTTTTTTGGTAAGTTGCTTGCTCTGATCCAAGTAGCTTATTGTCTTATGTGTATAATTTAAAAATCAAGAGCCTGTGGGATCTTCTGTAATGTCTAGGTTTTTGCATCTTCACTTATTTAATTCAGATGTACAGAATCAAACTATTTCTAAAACTTCGATCTCAACATTTGATATCGTTCAATTGTGATAATCTTTAATTTTATCTTAACAATGATATCAGTAGATATAACCCACCGTCCAATATAAAAATTAAAACAATCACATCATTAAATTGTAGCTATCAATGTGTTTCTTTCCAATCTTTTCAATCTGCCTTCCTTCAATGAATAAATAATTATTTTTTAGTTTTCCTTAATGTTTTGTTTATCATGCCCTTGCTTTATATACATGTATGTGTCAACATGCACGCACACACTATCAGTTCAGTTCAGTCACTCAGTCGTGTCTGACTCTTTGCAACCCCATGAATCGCAGCATGCCAGGCCTACCTGTCCATCACCAACTTCTGGAGTTCACTCAGACTAACGTCCATTGAGTCAGTGATGCCATCCAGCCATCTCATCCTCTGTCATCCCCTTCTCCTCCTGCCCCCAGTCCCTCCCAGCCTCAGAGTCTTTTCCAATGAGTCAACTCTTCTCACACTATACAGTTTCATAAAGTATATAGGATTACTGAAATATATATATATCATTTATTATTAATCATTTTAAATTCAGTATAAGGAAATATTTTTGAAATGTATTTTACACTTAATATTGTATTTTAAAGATTAATCATATTTTAAAATATTTTTATTTTTTACTTATTTTCAAGATGTTACTGTTTCAGAATATTTAAACATGTCTCTGTTCCTGGAAGATTTTATTGTTTCCAGATTTTTGTCACTACTGAGTTGCTAAAAATACATTCAAATCAACACAAAGTGAAAGAGGTTAGCACCAACATTATGGTATCTACTTAAAGTAAAACTTCAGTTGATAGCATCTGTGCCTCTAAACATTAACATAAAAATAATGTATTTTTTGTATATTAAAATTCAACTGAAAATTCAAAACTCTAAAAAAGGACCATGTCAATTAGGAAATTGGTTTTCAAATTTAGGCCTATTCCAAAACAATTACATTGATATTGATTCAATATAGGCTTAACATAAAATATTTAAAATTTCTTATGTAACAATCAAAGTAATAGAAGTGTAACATAATCCAGGTTTCCAGTGTAATCTCTTGGCAGTTTAATAAATTGTGTATACTGTTAGAGTTACTAAGAATACGGGGATGTAGTTTGGATTATGGATAATACCTGCATCTCAGTGAAGTGTTTTTTGGTGCAGTAATCACTGCAGATGGTGATTGCAGCCATGAAATTAAAAGATGCTTACTCCTTGGAAAAAAAGTTATGACCAACCTAGATCNCAGTTTCATAAAGTATATAGGATTACTGAAATATATATATATCATTTATTATTAATCATTTTAAATTCAGTATAAGGAAATATTTTTGAAATGTATTTTACACTTAATATTGTATTTTAAAGATTAATCATATTTTAAAATATTTTTATTTTTTACTTATTTTCAAGATGTTACTGTTTCAGAATATTTAAACATGTCTCTGTTCCTGGAAGATTTTATTGTTTCCAGATTTTTGTCACTACTGAGTTGCTAAAAATACATTCAAATCAACACAAAGTGAAAGAGGTTAGCACCAACATTATGGTATCTACTTAAAGTAAAACTTCAGTTGATAGCATCTGTGCCTCTAAACATTAACATAAAAATAATGTATTTTTTGTATATTAAAATTCAACTGAAAATTCAAAACTCTAAAAAAGGACCATGTCAATTAGGAAATTGGTTTTCAAATTTAGGCCTATTCCAAAACAATTACATTGATATTGATTCAATATAGGCTTAACATAAAATATTTAAAATTTCTTATGTAACAATCAAAGTAATAGAAGTGTAACATAATCCAGGTTTCCAGTGTAATCTCTTGGCAGTTTAATAAATTGTGTATACTGTTAGAGTTACTAAGAATACGGGGATGTAGTTTGGATTATGGATAATACCTGCATCTCAGTGAAGTGTTTTTTGGTGCAGTAATCACTGCAGATGGTGATTGCAGCCATGAAATTAAAAGATGCTTACTCCTTGGAAAAAAAGTTATGACCAACCTAGATAGCATATTGAAAAACAGAGACATTACTTTGCCAACAAAGGTCCATCTAGTCAAGGCTATGGTTTTTCCAGTTGTAATGTATGGATGTGAGAGTTGGACGGTGAAGAAGGCTGAGCGCTGAAGAATTGACACTTTTGGACTGTGGTGTTGGAGAAGACTCTTGAGAGTCCCTTGGACTGCAAGGAAATCCAACCAGTCCATTCTGAAGGAGATCAGCCCTGGAATTTCTCTGGAGGGAATGATGCTGAAGCTGAAACTCCAGTACTTTGGCCACCTCATGCAAAGAGTTGACTCACTGGAAAAGACTCTGATGCTGGGAGGGACAGGGGGCAGGAGGAGAAGGGGACGACCGAGGATGAGATGGCTGGATGGCATCACGGACTCGATGGACATGAGTCTGAGTGAACTCTGGGAGTTGGTGATGGACAGGGAGGCCTGGTGTGCTGCGATTCCTGGGGTCGCAAAGAGTCGGACACTACTGAGTGACTGAACTGAACTGAAGTCCCCAGGACGATGTAATATATTAGGCAGTGAAGAATACTGGGAAGATGATGGAATGAGAAGCAGCAGGACTCTCTCTTCACCTAGACAGCAATCTCACTGACTGTCTGATGTAACCATTTTGGAACTATGGAGTCTCCTGAATGTTTTCAACTTTGAAGGTTGGCTTGGACAATAAGTTGGGGTTAATTCTGATCAGAACTCAACCACAGTATCAGCAACCCATCCCCCACTCCTAGGCCTGTGACAGACATCCTTGCACACATTTCAAGAGCAGCTTGCACAACTGGACCAAAGGAACTTGTCATCCAAATATTGGAGATCTGAAATGGCCTTCAGGGCTTTAAAGAGCCAGTGCCTTCATGCTGTTAATGCTAGATAAAACAACCAGATGGATGAGAACTAGACAAATAGATACTTGATAATACAATAAAACAATTAGATATAACAGAATTCCACAGAACACTCTTCCCAAAATCAACAGAACTTTTCTCAACACATCTTTTCTCAACTACACAAGGGACATTGTCTAGGATAGATCATATGTTAAGCCACAGATTGTCTCAGTAGATTTTAAAGGCTATCCTATAGACTATTTTATTCGAATGACAATGGGATAAGGCTAGATATAAGTAACAGAATAAAATTGGAAAATTAAAAAAAATTTGTATAAACAACACACTTTATAATAATGAATAGAAAGAGAAGACATCACAAAGGGAATTAGAAAATACCTAGAGATGAATGAAAACAGAAACACACAGACGTATCTTGAAGATATTGAGGGTTCAGATTTGAATCACCCGCAATAAAGTAAATACTGCAATGAAGTGAGTCATAATATTTTGGCTAAGTGTATATAAAAATTATATTCACACTATACTGTAGTCTAATAAGTGTACAATATCATAATATCTTAAAAAGTTAATTAAAAATACTTCATTGCTAAAAATTGCTAAGCAGCATCTGAGCCCTCAGCAAGTCATATTCTTTTTGTACCAGTAACATCAAAGATCTCTGATTACAGGTCACCATAACGAATATAATACTAATGAAATAGTTTGAAATATTGTGATCTTAATGAAGAAAGCATGAAGAGCTCTTTCTCTCTCTCACACACACACAAAACTATTAGAACTACTAAATTCAGCAAAGTAACAGAATACAAAGTCAACAGAAAATGACATCAGTTTCATTTCATTTCTATATCATAACAATGAACAAGATAAAAAGAAAACAATTCTAATTTTAATAGCATCAAATAGAATAATATTCTTTGTCAATGAGGTGAATAATAAACAACTACAGAGGCATATGGCTTATACAGTGAAAAGTTCAAAATACTGCTGAAAGAAATTTAAAAAGATATAAATAAGTGGAAACACAGCCTATTTTCATGCACTGGAAGACTAAATATTAAGATGTTGATACTACCCAAAGCAATCCGTAGATTCAATGCAATTCATATCAAAATCCTAATGGCGTTTTTTTTTTTTTTTTGAATAGAAAAATTCATCCTAAAATATAGACAGAATCTCAAGGAAACCAGAGTAGCTTAAACAGGCTTGAAAAAGAACAAAACTGGTAGTCTGATATTTTTTTTCATTTCAAAACATACTACAACACTTAGGACTCCAAACAGTATGGTATTGACATAATGATGGAAATATAGGTCAGTGGATTACAATAAGGAACCCAGAAATGAACCCTAATATGTATGCTCAAATATTTGACAAGGATACTAGACCATTCAATGAGGAGAGGATAATCCTGCAGCAAATTGTGCTAGGAAAGTTGGATATTCACATGCAAAAAGAATAAACTTGGATCTTTACCTAATACCATATATAAAACATTCAAAATGAATCAAAGAACTAAAAATAAATGTTAAACCTATGAAACTTCACAGTATTGGATTTGTCAATGTCTTGAATATGTTATCAAGGGGATTAGCAAAAAATAGACTTCATAAAATTATTTTAAATAATTGTGCACGAAATGATACTATCAACAGAATAAAAACCGAACACAGAGAATGGCAGAAAATATTTGCAAATTATATATCAGATAAGTGATTAGTATTCAAAATATACAGAGAACACCTACGATTTAACAACAAAAGTAGAACACAATCCAATTCAAGAATGGTACTTTAATTAGACAATTCTCCAAAGAATATACACAACTGACAAATAAGCACGTGGAAATATACTCAACAATCATTAATCATTAGGGAAATGCAAATGAAAACTCCAGTGATATACTACCTCATACCTTTTAGGATGGCTACTATTTTTAAAAGCAGATAAAAGTGTTTCTGAGGATGTGAAAAAAATAGAACTCCTCTGCACTATTGGTGGGAATGTGAAATGGTAGAGTCACTGTGAAAAAGGGCATGGTGACTGCTTAATAATTAAAAATAGAATCACCTAATAATACACCAGTTCTACTCCTGGGAATATACTCAAAATAGTTGTAAACAGAGTCTTAAAGAGATATCTCTGCCCTCATTTTCATGGCAGCATTATTCATGATAGCCAAAATATAGAAACAACCCAAATACATCTATTGATTATTTCCATACAAATTTTAGGATTCTTTGTTCTACTTATGTGACAAATGCCAAAGCATCTGCCTACAATGCGGAAAACCAGGGTTCGATCCCTGGGTCAGGAAGGTTCCCTGGAGAAGAAAATGGCAACCCACTCCAGTACTCTTGCCTTGAAAATCCCATGGGTGGAGGAGCCTGGTAGGCTACAGTCTATGGGGTCTCAAAGAGTTGGACATGACTGAGCGACTTCATTTCACTTTCATATATATATATAATATTTCTTTGGGTAATCAACATTTTAGCAATATTAATTCTTCCAATTCATATCTTACTTATTGGGTGATTTTCAATTTATTTTAGGTCATTATTTCCAATATATATGTCTTTTACTTCCTAGGTTAAAGTTATTCTTAGGTATTTTATTGTATTTGATGCAATTATTTGATACAGGTATAGAACTAGTATTTGATCCAGCAAGTCAACTTCTGTGCATTGATCTGAGAAAAACACACACACACACACACAAAATACTTATTTGAAAAGATATATGCACACCCATCACCCATGTTCATTACAGCAATATTTACAACAGCTGAGATATGGAAACATTNGTATTTGATGCAATTATTTGATACAGGTATAGAACTAGTATTTGATCCAGCAAGTCAACTTCTGTGCATTGATCTGAGAAAAACACACACACACACACACAAAATACTTATTTGAAAAGATATATGCACACCCATCACCCATGTTCATTACAGCAATATTTACAACAGCTGAGATATGGAAACATTTTTATCAAATGGATAAATAAATTGTGGTATATATACATGTGTGTTAACTCGCTCAGTTGTATCCAGCTCTTTGCAATCCCATGGACTATAGCTGCCAGGCTCCTTTGTCCATGGAATTCTCCAATTCTCGAAGCAAGGATACTGGAGTGGGTTGCTATTCCTTTTTCCAGGGCATCATCCTAACTGAGGGATCAAAGTTGGGTCTCTTGCATTCAGGGAGATTCTTTACCATTGAGCCACCAAGAAAGCCCAGGTAAAGAAATTGTGGGGTATATAATTCATTCATAAAAAGGAATGAAATCTTGCCATTTGAGACAACAGAGTTGAAACTTGAGGGCATTATGACAAGTGAAATAAGTCAGAGAGAGACAAATGCTGACTATATATATATGTAAAGCTCATAGGTACAGAAAACTGGTGGTTGCCAGAGGTAAGAGTCGGGGCGTGGAAGAAATGGGTTAATTGATATTGTTTTTAATTTAGACACTATGTAATAATTTTTAAAAGAAAAAAATTTGAATAGTTCTGACCTCTTAAGACAAAACTCGCAAGAATATTCTGCTCTCTCAGATGAACAGCAAGATTAGTCTATCAGAAGTTATTTTTCCTTCTATTGATTATGAAAGGGACTTCCAGATTTTATAGTCCTCTCTGGACATGAATAATCATGAGAATGAAGTAACAGAAAGAGACCAGTAATTTCCCCAAGCATTTCTTAAACTTGTTTTTCAGTTTATATGTCCAAGATAAGTTTGCCAAAATTGCTTTCTCTGATTGGATGGGGGGAAAATAAGCATTTCAAAAGACAATACTGCACTGCTGTTGGCTAGAGAGACTGGCATCAGTGTTTGGGAACCTGTAGTTGAGGTCATATGGTATTGGAGGCCAGAACAACAAGAAAAAATTGTGGAAAAATATGAGGTGTTAATTTGTAATCAAAATACATCTCATATTTTATAAAGAGAAATGTACTTCTTTTATTTGGTCAGTGTGATGTTTTGGTCTGATTTTTTTAAATTGATAAATTATCTACACGTTCATCATGTTCTATATGTTGCAGTCACAGCATCTTCTGCACAAGTGACAGTGACATCATATCACAACTGACAAGAGAGCGTATGACTGTAAATATCTTCAGCTATTCGCAAGAGCAAGCAGTAAATTTGTCCCACTTTAATGGCAACTCATTGATTCCTCCTTCAGGATCACTGAAGGAAAATATACAAATACTAAATTTGAAATGAAAAAGTGGGTGTTTGGTTTAAAGTTGCTTAATATTAGGCTTGTCAATTAAGTTTTGAAGCACTTTATCTAGAATAAGACATAATACTCTTTACAAGTTTTCAAAGAAAATGTAATAATATTTTGAGATTGTTGTGTGGTTTGGGGTGTTAATGACAGTAGTAACAGGTCAAGCTGTATATTTATAAACTGCTTAGACTTGATTATTTATGATTTTAATGGAGATTTTATTGCACATTTATGGTAATTTCCCCTTTCAAACTCATTATTTTATTAAATCAGTTGAGTCTCACATTCTGTTTTTTTTTTTTTCCTGAAATGAGAATGTTAGCAGTTTGTTCCATTTTCATAATGAACTACAATTATCATATATTAGAAAAAGATTTTTACTTTCTGATGCCAAATTATTTTAAAAATGACTCCCAACTGAACACAAGGGTATAATTTAATTTCTGCTGACATAATAAATTATATGAGTTCAATATAAGTAGTTTATGAAAGATAGGAGAACAATTAAATTATACCCTAAAGATTTATTCTAACAAAATAAAAGTTTAAAAAAAGCATCTTTTACTGAAATTCAAATAATTTATTTTCTTCACAAAGGGCAGTGAGGCAGAATATTTTCCCTAAAGAAATATTATTTTATAAGTAAGGTTTAGATAGTATAAAAGATATTTATAAGATGATGAATTAATTTCACATAATTAATATATGGTCACAGGGTCTATTTTAACTATTTAAAATATACTACCAATTTGTTAATATTTTATTATTTAAGTCTTTGTAAAAGTCATAAAACATATAGTGTTCTTTTTCATATTGTTAATTACAAACTCAAGACATCATAACACTTGCACTGAGTAACCCTGACAGTATATTATTTTATGAGCTGTAGGTAGATCATGTAAGATCAAGAAGGAAGTTCAGTCACATTATCATGTTCTAAGTGAGGGAAGTGCCTGGCTTCTTTGAAGATTATGATAACTTATTATTTACAAGTAGCAAAGAGCACTTTCCATAAGGGTTACACGAAACTATGGATATAACAACAGGAATATCTTCTTTGTGTGCATCAATTCCACCATTGCAATAATTGATGCCTTTTTATAAATATCCTTTAATTTCACCTTCTCCTCTTAATTTCCATTATCAGTCACTTAGTTTAACCCACAGTAACTCTTTTCTTGTCAAAACTATGTATCTCCTTGATTGCAATAGTTTGTCATCCCAGCACATATATACTACTAAATATATGTTTGTAACTGCTCTCTCATTACTCCATGAAGGGAGAAAAATGCAAGTGAACTATAGGATTATCAATATTATGAGTCTTGATAAGGAAATAATGGATGCTGAGTACCTAAGACTCTTCATTTCAGGCCTGAATAAATCTTGGGTATTGCAGGAGTGGAGTAGTGAGATAAAACCCGCAGGCATTAGATGCTCTTTTTATTTCATTAGGCCCTGAAGGTATAATTGTCAGATTGCTAAACACTTCCACAATTTATCACTAACCCTGTTTCTAAATTCTACATGATTAATGTAAATGTTTTTGGAATGAAGTGTGAAACAAACATCTTTCTTTCTCATTTATTTTGATTTAAAAATGTTACAGTTTCAACTACCCAATGATGTTTATTTACTTATCTCTTGATGGATATTGTACAGAAGCTGTGATGGGCACCCAAGCAATACGGTTGAGATAATTTGTAGAGCAGACAGAAAGTCTTCTACCCAAGAAAACTTTGCTGTGACTCTGCACCATCCCTTTCTACTTCAATGATGTTACAATGAAAGCAGTGCATATTCTCCTAATAACAGAACATCTCCCTGTCTGAAACTGAATTTCCACCTGTCAGTACTATACCTTTGGTTATTCCTTCTTCTCTAGGATATTCAGGATATGTCTTTCATTTTTATTCTACTCATTGGCATTTAAATATACATGAAGTTCTCCCATTTTCTATGAAACCTTTGCCTTATGCCACTCTAGTTGTGGAAATATTTCTTATTTCTGCTTTAGGACTAAGTTAGATTTTTCAGCACTCATTCTCTTTTTTTTTTTTTTTTCCTGCTTCCATTCATCCCTAAATCCATTAAATGTAGATATCATACTGTGAAACTCTGTTTGTTGAATCTAAAAGTTTTTCTATTGACTTTCTTGACTTTTCTAATTTGACAATTTTGGATAATACATAATTCTTGAAACAGTCTTTAGCGTTTGTGTGTGAATGTATGTAAATACACATAAATACATGTATATGTGGAAGTTCTATAATTGAGTCCTATTGGTCTTAAACAGAAGTAGAAGATATAAAGAAGAGGTGGCAAGAATACACAGAACTATACAAAAAAAGATCTTGATGACCCAGGTAACTGGCTCATGTAGAGCCAGACATCATGGAATGTAAAGTTAAGTGGGCCTTAGGAAGCATCAAAGCATCACTGCAAACGAAGCTAGTGGAGGTGATAGAATTCTAGCTGAGCTATTTCAAATCCTAGAAGATGATACTTTTAAAGTGCTGCATTCAAAATGCCAGCAAATTTGGGAAGCCCAGCAGTGGCCACAGGACTGGAAAAGGTCAGTTTTCATTCCAATCCCACCAAAGAATAGCAATGCCAAAGGATGTTCATTGTACTGCACAATTGCACTCATTTCTCATGCTACCAAGGTAATGCACAAAATTCTTCAAGCTAGGCTTCAATGGTATATGAACTGACAACTTCCAGATATACAAGCTGAATTTAGAAAAGGCAGAGGAACCAGAGATCAAATTGTCAACATCCACTGGATCATAGAAAAAGCAAGAAAATTCCAGTAAAAACATCTACTTCTGCTTCACTGACTATGCTAAAGCCTTTGACTATGTGGATTACAACAAACTGTGGATAATTCTTTAAGAGATGGGAATACCAGACCACTTTACCTGCCACCTGAGAAACCTATAAGCATGTCAAGAAGCAACAGTTAGATCTGGACATGGAACAATGGACTAGTTCAAAATTTGGAAAGGAGTATGTCAAGGCTATGGTTTTTCCAGTGGTCATGTATGGATGTGAGAGTTGGACTGTGAAGAAAGCTGAGTGCCAAAGAATTGATGCTTTTTAACTGTGGTGTTGGAGAAGACTCTTGAGAGTCCTTTGGAATACAAGGAGGTCCAGCCAGTCCATCCTAAAGGAGATCGTTCATTGCAGCACTGTTTATAATAGCCAGGACATGGAAACAACCTAGATGTCCATCAGCGGATGAATGGATAAGAAAGCTGTGGTATATATACACAATGGAGTATTACTCAGCCATTAAGAAGAATACATTTGAATCAGTTCTAATAAGATGGATGAAACTGGAACCAATTATACAGAGTGAAGTAAGCCAGAAAGAAAAACACCAATACAGTATACTAACACATATATATGGAATTTAGAAAGATGGTAATGAGGACCCTGTATGCAAGACAGCAAAAGAGATACAGATGTGTAGAGCGGACTTATGGACTCTGAGGGAGAAGGAGAGGGAGAGGGAGAGGGAGGGATGATTTGGGAGAATAGCATTGAAATATGTATACCATCATGTAAGAAATGAATTGCCAGTCTATGTTCAATGCAGGATGCAGGATGCTTGGGGCTGGTGTATGGGAATGATCTGGAGGGAAGATGTGGGGTGGGAGGTGGGAGGGGGGTTCATGTTTGGGAGTTCGTGTAAAAAAAATAAATAAATACAAAAAAATATATTTAAAAGATAAATAAATAAATAAAGGAGATCAGTCCTGGGTGTTCATTGGAAGGACTTATGCTAAAGCTGAAACTCTAATACTTTGGTCACTTCATGTGAAGTGTTGACTCATTGGAAAAGACCCTGATGCTGGGAGGGATTGGGGGCAGGAGGAGAAGGGGACGACAGAGGATGAGATGGCTGGATGGCATCACTGACTCGACGGACATGAGTTTGAGTGAACTCCAGGAGTTGGTGATGGACAGGGAGGCCTGGCGTGCTGTGATTCATGGGGTTGCAAAGAGCTGGACACGACTGAGCGACTGAACTGAACTGAACTGATGTCAAGGCCATATATTGTCACCCTGCTTATTTAATTTATATGCAGAGTACATCATAAGAAATGCTGGATTGGATGAAGCACAAGTTGGAATCAAGAATGCTGGGAGAAATATCAATAACCTCAGATATGCAGATGACACTACCCTAATGGCAGAAAGTGAAGAGGAACTATAGAGCCTCTTGATGAAAGTGAAAGAGGAGAGTGAAAAAGTTGGCTTTAAGCTCAACATTCAGAAAACAAAGATCATGGCAGCCAAAAGTTATCTTCAGTCAAGTAAAAAGGCTCTCGCTAGAACCCAATTATATTGCATCCTGATTTAATGGGATTCAGCCTCCAGAATGATGTGCAGTTAATTTCAGTTGTTTATGCTGTTTTGTTTCAGAAGGCTCAATGGACTGAAAGAGTCATCTTCCCCTTACAAAAATGGTTCTGTGCCAGTTCTCTCTCCATCTTAGTAGCTGTCACTGCCATATCTTCAGTGAAGCCCCTAAAGTTGACGATTTAGATCACATTCAGTCACCTGAGTCCAAATATAATAGCAATTCTTAATTTTGAGAATTATTGGATTGTTTCGTTCTTCTTTATCAAATCTCTACTACTGCCCCACTCCAGGTCACCATCCACCCTCATTAATATTATGTGCTGTGCCGTGCTGTGCTTAGTTGCTCAGTCATGTCCGACTCTTTGTGACTCCTTGGACTGTAGCTGCCATGCTCCTGTCCATGGGATTCTCCAGGCAAGAATACTGGAGTGGGTTGCCATGCCCTTATCCTCCAGGGCATCTTCCTGACCCAGGGATCAAACCCAGGTCTCCCACATTGCAGATGGAGTCTTTACAATCTGAGCCCCCGGGAAGTCCCATGAAGTTTATGAGAAGCTCCTAATCATTGTCCTCTAATTTATTTTTTCACCCTACAGATTCACTGATTTTAGTAAGATTCACATTTAATATTGTTGTTCCTCTCTCTTGTAGTGACCCTGCCCAACCTATTTGATAGTTAATCATAATAATTTTAAAATAATATATGAGGAAAAATGATATATATCGAGTATCACAGAGCAGGTTCTAAGTGAATTGTGTATATTAACACAGTTATTAGTGGAAATATCACTGTGAAATATGTACTGCTGTTATACTCTTTTGTCTGCATTTTGCCATTGTTTATTTATTTATGCATTAATTTATTTAAAGGGAAAGAAATCAAGACAAAAACTCTGGCTCAGCATCACACAGCTGATAAAGTTACCAGCCAGGTCATACAAAACATAAAAATCAGAAAACTTGATTCCTTCACATAAATTTTAATGTGTAGCCCTAAATAATTTTGCTTCCTTAAAGAAGTGTTTATCTTTTCTCTTGCGGGCCTTCTTACCTTCTTTACACTAGAAGACTATTTGGCTAGTCTTTTTTCACTCTACAGCCTCTATTTTAAGAACACTTCCAATCAGAGACATTTTTGACAACCCGAATCAGGGTTTTCTCCTCACCCCCTACCTCTGCTTGAGCACTTCTAGAATGCTCTCTACCATTCTTGTCACATCTCTGTCTCTGTCTTGTGTGAATTACCTGGTTATTTGTTCATTTCCTTTGCTGGTGTACAAGCTTACTGAGGTCAGAAACTTTCAACATCTTGCTCATTGTTTTGTCTCTAACCCTGGGCACTGTCTCTTCTGTGACAAACACTGAATAAATAATTATTCAATCAATTAAGAGTCTAAAGACTAAGTACTCAGTATCAAGCAAATTTGAACACTTAAAAACCTGAATACTGAATATAACTATTGCATTGCTATTAAGTATCTTAAACTTTTTTTGTCTGCCAAAGATTGTAGTTTGTCATTTAAATGGTAGTTAGTAATCTGGGGCACTGAAAAAAAAAATGTTGTGCCCCTTCCACTTGTCTAAGTATCAGTTTGACTGTCTTTTATCTTGTAGGGTTATGATAAAAATCTTGTATAAAATAAAATGAAACTCCTTGTATTTTTTTAAGTAGATATGTGTTTTAAATGCTCTCTTAATATGTCCTACCAGTTCCCGAAATGGAATATATAAACACTGATAACTATTTTGAATTAAAGAAACAAATCACTAAAATATTTAACTTAAATCAGGTGAGTTAAGAATAGAATGGTCTGCTATCTAAGGTTGAAGAAGAAAGCAGGAAGGAAGTCATTTAGGAATGTGGTTCACTCTTAGATAAAAAAGTCATGCCAGAAAAAGCATAGATATGCTTTTGAACAGATGGAGGGGGTTGGTGCTTGCTGAATTTTTAAATTTTATTTTTCAATGAAAGTTGTGTATATTTCAGGTGTAAAACATAATTTTATATACATATGGTGTGTAGTCACTCAATTGTATATGACTCTTTGTGACCCCACAGGCTGTAGCCCACTAGACTATTCTGTCCATGGGATTTCCCAGGCAAAAACTGGAATGGATTGCCATTTCCTCCTGCAGAGTATCTTCCCGACCAAGGGATTGACCTCATATCTCTTGTGTCTCCCAGTATTCAGAGTGTAATAATTACTACTGTCAAGCTAATGAATGTAGCATCCCCTCACCACAGTTTTCATTTTTGTGTGTGCTTCTGTGTGATAAGAATACCCCAAATCTACTCTCTTAGCAAATGTTCAGTTTTCAGTACAGTATTAGTAACAGTAGTCACCATACTGTACAGTAAGTAGATCTCTAGACTTATTTATCATAAATTACTGCATTTGTACCCTTTGATCATTTCACCAATATCCTGCTCTGAGTAACCACAAGTCCACTTTCTGATTATGTATTTACCTTTTTTAATTCCACTTATAAGTGAGATCATGTAGGTTTTTTTTTTTCCTTTCTGTTGTTGTTTGGTCTGTAGGTCACATTTAACTCTTTGCAACCACATGGATTGTATGTAGCCCACCAGGCTCCTCTATCCATGGAGTTTCCCGGGCAAGAATAGTGGATTGGGTTGTCATTTTCTTTCTATATCTGATTTATTTTACTTTGCATAGTTTCCTCCAGGTCTACTTATATTGTTGCAAGTGGCATGATCACCTTCTTTTTTAAGATTAAATAATATTATATAGATATATGTTTAATTTAATGTAACATTATATTTGCTGTTGTTCCTATATATAAAATATTTTCTTTATCCATTCATCCATTGACAGACATTTACTTTTTGTCCATTCCTTAGGTATTGTAATGTTGTAATGAACATAGGAACATAGATATCTCTTCAAAGTACCAATTTCATGTTATATGGATATACCCAGAAGGATTACTGGATCATATGGTAGTTCTATTTGTAATGTTTTGAGTAATCTCTGTATGGATTTACATAGTCACTTAACCAATTTACATTCCCACCAACAGCATACAGAACATCTCTTTTCTTTACATCCTTTCTAACACTTATCTCTTATCTTTTCTGAGATGCAACTGAAAATCAAAACTAAGACCTTCAGTCTGAGATCTCAGTCTGTCAACCAACCATACTGATTTTAAAGGCAAAACTCTAGTATATAACAGATATATATATATGTTAGTTTTGCCAGCAAGACCAACTTAAATTTTGTACTTAAGCAGCATGGGCTCCTCTAGTGACTTAGATGGTAAAGAATCTGGCTTTCAAGGCAGGAGATGTGGGTTTGATTCCTGAGTCAGGAAGGTCCCCTAGAGAAGTAAATGGCGACCCACTCCAGTATTCTTGCCAATGGACGGAAGAGCCTGGTAGCCTACAGTTAATGGGGTTGCAAAGAATCAGACATGACTGAGCGTCTAACAATCTCACTTTCAGCATTGGCTACGTACTTTAAGATGAAAAGAAATCAACATCCAACTAATTAGTCTTTCCTATCGTGAAGTAGTTGAGTTTTGACATGCATATGTATGTGTGTGTCTATGTGTGTGTGAATTGAAGACCTATCTAATCACTTTTGCAGAATTTTAAATTGCACTGATTTCAATAGATTCTAGGATATTTATGAACTGCACAATTTATTTGCACAGATAGGTTGCTCAAAAATTAAAAGCTCATCCATCATATACTGCTTATGCCAAAGCATGAACCTCAGATGTTAATACAGTTGTCTAAGGTAAACATATATTGAACAGAAAGAATTTTTAAAATTTGACCTCTTGACTTCTGAATCTAAACTAAAACAGAGAAGCCAGTTCAGTGGGAAACAGAAACACTACTTAAAAGTATAAAACAATAAAACATATTCATGGAACAACAAAGGCCAACCCAAAGTTTACTACATAAATGGTGTGTACTCCATACATTTGCTGCTGCTGCTGCTGCTAAGTCACTTCAGTCGTGTCCGACTCTGTGTGACCCCATAGACGGCAGCCCACCAGGCTCCCCCATCCCTGGGATTCTCCAGGCAAGAACACTGGAGTGGGTTGCCATTTCCTTCTCCAATGCATCAAAGAGAAAAGTGAAAGTGAAGTCGCTCAGTCTGTCCAACTGTTAGCGACCCCATGGACTGCAGCCCACCAGGCTCCTCCGTCCATTGGATTTTCCAGGCAAGAGTACTGGGGTGGGGTGCCATTGCCTTCCCCGCCATACATTTGCTAGCCTGGGCTAATATGATTACATATCTTGGCTCATTTTGCTGTGGTCAGACGGGTCACTTGAGAGATAAATATTTTTTGACATTTTAAGGAACTATTCCCTCATATTATTCATTTTTAGCATGCAGAGTTCAGTTGTGGGTCATCACAGAAACTATGTTTCATAAATTCCTAGACTTTATCAGGTTTTATTTGGAAACACTTCATGAGTTCCAACGTAATATTGTAGAAGAGAAACAGTTTTTCAAAAACCACAGTTTCTTATGTGAACAGAATACTTTATCTCTGCTCAGTCTACAGGGAAGTGTTACAATGACGAGTGACTTTCAGTCCCCCTCTTTTCTCTCCTTAGCATTACAAATTTTCATTTGGTAAGCCTCTCTCCTGTCTGAGAAGTTGTAAACCTCAGATTGAAAAGTCTCATTATGGGGGCGTTTGAATCTTCCTGTCAGTCATGAATCAGAGCAAGTTTAGTCTGTTTATAATTTCTGTCATTTTCTAGCTTGTACAGTGCATTATTGTAACTAATATTCTGACTTAAATAATGTTCATACTGTTGTCATTGAAAGGTTGCCTTACATTAAGTGATGGGTCT
Source organism: Oreotragus oreotragus (assembly GCA_006410675.1). NCBI lineage: Eukaryota > Metazoa > Chordata > Mammalia > Artiodactyla > Bovidae > Oreotragus > Oreotragus oreotragus. Next base: position 154,011 of record SJYX01005808.1, on the reverse strand, counting down.
TTTTTGCAAATATAGAAAAATTGCCTTTTATGAAGTCTTCAAGAACTAAGATCAAAGAATCCAAACTCCCAACTTTCACTCTCTGAGTTTTAATTTAAAATTGGAATGGCTCTGTTTCAGACCATGGTATTACAGATCCCAGTCAAGTCATATTTATTTTGCCAAATTAAACCATAGATTTAACAAGTTTTGTCCTTCCTTTAATTTTACATCAAAATCAAATGAGGGGAAATACATGTGTCTTTTTCTTTACAAAAGAAATAATTTTGTTTCTTAAACAAAAACTAAAGATAATGATTTTTGAAAGACATAGGCAAAAAGGTATGATGCTGGTAACTTTAAAAAATATATTTTTTTATATGTTGGGTTCATCAGTTTTCAGCCTCTCCCTCTGAAGTCAATAAAGTAAATTTATTGAGTCAGTGAGGAGGCTGACAACCAGAAGTACCATACTGGCAACAGAATGTTTATCTCAGGAAGTGGCCCTATGCACTTCCCTTTTGGAAAACAGCTTGCATAGAAATGAAGAGGTTGACAAATCTTAAGGACACAATTTGCTTGAGCCTAAGAAGCAGGTTCAATTTCCCACTTGATACTTAGACCCTGCAAGAAGGGAAGAGGCCATGAACAGCTCAAATGATCCACCTGAGGTAGGAGCAGTGAATCTCTAGCAGGAAATTCAAAGTCCCTGCAGTTGTGGGTTTCAGTTCAGTTCAGTCGCTCAGTTGTGTCCAACTCTTTGCAACCCCATGAATCGCAGCATGCCAGGCATCCCTGTTCATCACTATCTCCCGGAGTTCACTCAGACTCACGTCCATCGAGTCCATGATGCCATCCAGCCATCTCATCCTCCGTCGTCCCCTTCTCCTCCTGCCCCCAATCCCTCCCAGCATCAGAGTCTTTTCCAATGAGTTAACTCTTCTTATGAGGTGGCCAAAGACTGCAGTTTCAGCTTTAGCATCATTCCTTCCAAACAAATCCCAGGGTTGATCTCCTTCAGAATGGACTGATTGGATCTCCTTGCAGTCCAAGGGACTCTCAAGAGTCTTCTCCAACACCACAGTTCAAAAGCATCGATTCTTCGGTGCTCAGCCTTCTTCACAGTCCAACTCTCACATCCATACATGACCACAGGAAAAACCATAGCCTTGACTAGGTGGACCTTAGTCGTCAAAGTAATGTCTCTGCTTTTGAACAAACTATCTCGGTTGGTCAGAACTTTTCTTCCAAGGAGTAAGCGTCTTCTAATTTCATGGCTGCAGTCACCAACTGCAGTGATTTTGGAGCCCCCCAAAATAAAGTCTGACACTGTTTCCACTGTTTCCCCATCTATTTCCCATGAAGTGATGGGACCGAATGCCATGATCTTCGTTTTCTGAATGTTGA
>SJYX01005808.1:98256-152042 GCA_006410675.1 Oreotragus oreotragus | reverse complement strand
GCTTTTTCCATGATCCAGCGGATGTTGGCAATTTGATCTCTAGTTCCTCTGCCTTTTCTAAAACCAGCTTGAACATCAGGGAGTTCACGGTTCACATATTGCTGAAGCCTGGCTTGGAGAATTTTGAGCATTACTTTACTAGCCTGTGAGATGAGTGCAATTGTGTGGTAGTTTGAGCATTCTTTGGCATTGCCTTTCTTTGGCATTGGAATGAAAACTGACCTTTTGCCGTCCTGTGGCCACTGCTGAGTTTTCCAAATTTGCTGGCATATTGAGTGCAGCACTTTCACAGCATCATCTTTCAGGATTTGAAATAGCTCAACTGGAATGCCATCACCTCCACTAGCTTTTTTGTAGTGATGCTTTCTTTAGCTCCCAGTAAACAGAAAAGGTGATAAACCATATGCAAATGCAGAGATGAATTGTATCATACTTCAGCAAAATTAGGAACACTGTCCCTGAAACTCAAGATTGTATCACCTTCATGGTCTGTTCCTGGTCTGAGCAGAATTTCCTTCATCATGGAACCTCTTCCCTCATCAACTTTCAGTTTGAATAATTTGAAAACAATGGCATGAAGGATATTCAGAAAGAAAACACATTATTCTGGAACAGGATGTCATCAAGTCTGCTAGGCGTGCAACAAAGCATAGAAGAAAAGGAAGAATGTAATTGTGAGACAAGTTGTCTTCATTATTTGTAACAAACCTGAAGTCAGAAAACATAATAGCAACACTGAAAAACACAAGTTAAATTTTGGGTGCTTTGCTGATATATACCTATGTCTCAGATGTCACCGTTCCAGAATACAACCAACAGTGGCCTCTACAACAAACAAATGCCAGCTCAGCAGTGCCTTATAGTGCCATTGGACCCCTTGTCTGATCACTATGACAATAGCACAAGGTGTAGGGAGGATGTTAACCTTCTTCACAGGTGGCAAGTGTCTCTGGAATAGGATTTATCAGACCAAGAGTTGGATGTACTTTTATGCAGAGAGATTAATGTGGTTGTAACCACAGCCTGCCCTGAAGTGTTAAGCCTATGTGTGTTATTCTACTTCCAGCATAGGTAAGTGAAATTTTTAAAATTTGACTTTTATAGCTTGAAAATAAGCATTTATGAATAAGAGTTTCAGTTTAGGGAAGGGCATGCAATGGGTCACTGTGTTTCAGAGGCATTTTTTTTTTTTAATTTACTGCAATGTGTTTATTTGTTTATTTATCTTACTTTACAGATTGGATTTGGCATATATTAACATGAATCCATCATGGGTGTACATGAACTCCCAAACATGAACCCCCCTCCCACCTCCCACCCCAAAAGCCTTCAGTTTTAGATTGAACCCATTTGCCAAAAAAACATCAAACCTCTTTTGAAAGCAAAGGAGGTACAGTTTCAGTTATGCAGGATGAATAAGTTCTGGAAATCTAACGTACGCCATGGTAACTATAGTTAACACTGTATTGTATACTCAAAACTCAACTAAGAGAGTTGATCTTAAGTGTTCTCACCACACACAAACTATGTGAGGTGATGAATATGTTAATTACCTTGTATTATATATATCAAAACATCACACATACATCTTAAAGTATATAATGTTTGTCAGTTATGCCTCAGTAAAGCTAGAAAAGTAAGTCTTTTTGTTTTTTATTTTTTATTTTTTTATTTTTTACTTTATTTTACTTTACAGTACTATATTGGATTTGGCATACATTGACATGAATCCGCAATTTTAAAAAGTCACCAAGAGGGTGTGCATGACTGATGGATAAAGACAGACAGCTGAAAGCGAAACCAGAGCTAGAGGAATGAGTCAGAGGCGTGGGGGAGGGGGTACCAGCACAGGTGGCGCAGAGGCGGTGGCAGGGCTGGCAGTCTCGGCCGCTGAAGTACCATCCGTCCTCACAGGTGACAGCGCACCGGGACCCCTGCAGGCTGGAGACAGACGGCTGTGGTCAGGCAGAGGCCATGACTCCCCAAGGCTGTATGCAACACATGTAGTTTCCCCCAGAGGTCAGTGGATCTGGAAGAACTTCAAAGCAGGAGAAATCGCCCCTGTACCTTCTTTTTTTCTCCTCCCGATGCCTAGAATGCTTCTCTGTGCCTGTAATAACTTTGTAGCCTATACATGTGGTGCAAGTTTGGAGGACATTCCTCTTAATTATTAGGCTGGCTGACACATTTTTTCTTTACTCAACATTTTACAACCTGGAGGTTTTTAAAAGTATTTTATGGACCAAAACAATCACCTTACCTAACAATATGCCTACCAATCCCAGACCTCCTAGACCTACTCCACAATAAACTTAAATGTTGTTCTGTAACTGTATCTGTTGTAGGAATATGTGGTAAAATGAATTACACCTGAATAGAAGGGTACAACTATCCTGCCCAACCCTCAGCTCAAACTCCCAGGAATAGCCTTTTTAAAATTTTAAGTGCTTCTGATTTTAGTTCTTGGACCAAAACAAGAGAATCCTAACATACTTTTGCTTCTATTGCTTCATTTATTAATTTTAAACTCTAATGAAATATTTGGCAAAATTATTTATTTATATTGCTGCTTCACCAAACATCTCAACTTTTCTTAGTTACATTATTATTTAGTATTTTTGGTTATCTCTAAATAGCACTCTTAGGTATTACCTAATATGTTGCTAGAATGTCGAATGAGGAATGTGTATTTTTTTTTCTCCTAATTTTTTATCACCTGTAAGGTTTTTTATAGCCTACAGATTGATTCTTAAAAACAAATGTCTAAAATTTACAGCATTTAATATACAAACATTACTCATGGAATAACTCAGTAGGGAGACTGTTACCATAATCCCATGTCAACCAGTAGACAGTTCTAGAAAATGGGTATCTAAGCAACAGGGTCAAATGCTTTCTGTGTTCTTATAGAAAATACATTTCTCTACATTGCTGCAATTCACATGTTACTTGACTGTGCTTTGTTTATGGATCATACTATTAAAAACTAACATTTAGTTTTCCCTTTATTTTTTATAATATATGTATATAAATATTTTTATATATTTAGTTTTCTCTTTACTTTAAGTAATTTGTAAAGAACAAAACCAAAGTAGATGAAAAAGAATCCCAAACAGTCCTGTTCACATTTTAATCCATATCCTTCTAGTATTTTATGCATAGATATTTTTCTGTTTTCTTAGCCACTATTTAAAAATTTACAGGTATTTTGAGGCAAAATGGTCAACCCTAGAAGCCCCTAAGAAAAACACAGGGAGCCTCAAAAAGACTGAAAGTGTATTTCATTCATAGATCTTCTCTTCTGGCCAGAGAGGTGTCATTTAAAAAGCCAATAAAAGAAAATCCCTTTCCTTTTGGTAGAGCTGGAAAAAGGGGACAGTGCATCAAATGAATCCGTTTGTGGGAGGAAATAGGACCACTGATAAACTTATCAAAGTTTTTCTTTTAAGCTGCCTTGTTTTTCTAATGAAGGAAATGACTTCTGAGGTTGGTACTTGCTCAGCTGTAGACAGAGGGCGCAGTGTGGGAGGAGGGAGTGTGCTAAGTGGGAAGTGCAGCAGAGCACCACTGGGAACCCTGATGCACTCTGCCACTTCCAGACTCCAGCGGNATAAACTTATCAAAGTTTTTCTTTTAAGCTGCCTTGTTTTTCTAATGAAGGAAATGACTTCTGAGGTTGGTACTTGCTCAGCTGTAGACAGAGGGCGCAGTGTGGGAGGAGGGAGTGCGCTAAGTGGGACGTGCAGCAGAGCACCACTGGGAACCCTGATGCACTCTGCCACTTCCAGACTCCAGTGGTGGCGCGGTAAGCGAACCCAGTACTGGGTTCATGCTGGCATGAGCCAGCTGAGTTAGATGTGTGCCGTCCCATATGCTCTAGCACCTGTGGGCTCGAGAGCACTTGAAATGTGGACACTTGCTCAGCTGTAGACAGAGGGCGCAGTGTGGGAGGAGGGAGTGTGCTAAGTGGGAAGTGCAGCAGAGCACCACTGGGAACCCTGATGCACTCTGCCACTTCCAGACTCCAGCGGTGGCGTGGTAAGCGAACCCAGTACTGGGTTCATGCTGGCGTGAGCCAGCTGAGTTAGATGTGTGCTGTCCCATACGCTCTAGCACCTGTGGGCTCGAAAGCACTTGAAATGTGGCTAGGGTGGCCAAGGCACAGAATTTAACATTTTATTTTCGTTCATTTCACTCTAAATCTTACAAATTGGCACTTGATTCAGTTATCAGAAAACTTTTAAATAAGTGCAGAACAACTTGGCTATCTAAAATCTACTTCAACTAAAGTTTTATAAAATCTATATACAGATCAAGTATTTCCCCCAAAATTACTGTCTTAATTGAGATATGCTTTAAGGGTGAAATACACACCAGATTTTGAAGACTGGGCACTACAAACAAAATATAGAATATCTCACTGATTATCTTTCATATTGTCTTATATTGATTACATGTTGAAATAATATTTAGAAATTAAGGAAACAATTCCATTCACCATTGCAACGAAAAGAATAAAATACTTAGGAATATATCTACCTAAAGAAACTAAAGACCTATATATAGAAAACTATAAAACACTGATGAAAGAAATCAAAGAGGACACTAATAGATGGAGAAATATACCATGTTCATGGATTGGAAGAATTAATATAGTGAAAATGAATATATTACCCAAAGCAATCTACAGATTCAATGCAGTTCCTATCAAGCTACCAGCGGTATTTTTCACAGAACTAGGACAAATAATTTCAAGATTTGTATGGAAATACAAAAAACTGTGAATAGCCAAAGCAATTTTGAGAAAGAAGAATGGAACTGGAGGAATAAACTTACCTGACTTCAGGCTCTACTACAAAGCCACAGTCATCAAGACAATATGGTACTGGCACAAAGACAGAAATATAGATCAATGGAACAAAATAGAGGCATTTATAATAAATAATAATATGAATTTTTAAATTGACTAATAAATGTATTCACAAAATAATTTCACATGATAAGTTTTGTCTTTCCTCCCAAGAAGTATTTATTTATTATTACACACATATGAGAACTTCCCTGGTGGCTCAGATGGTAATGAATCCACCTGCAATGCGGGAGATCCATGTTTGATCCTTGGGTTGGGAAGATGCCCTAGAGAAAGTCATGGCTGCCCACTCCAGTATTCCTACCTCGAGAATCCCAGGAACAGAGGAACCTGGTGGGCTACAGTCGAAGGGGATCACACAGAGTTTGACATAACTGATTGACTAAGCACACACACATATAAATTGAACAATTATTATAGCTCAGCCTCTAAACTGGGTTTACATCTTGGCTTTTCTATTAATCCTAGGGAAGCACTGACTGGATTTTCTTGATTTTCTTATCTATACGGGAAGATAATCATAATAATAATTGGGTGTGTTGGGAGGAATCATTGCATTAGTGCATGTAAGCCAGTGAGCCATTCAATAAAAGTTAGCAATTATTATAATTAACATTGCCATCACTATTAGCCTTTTGTAAAAATTGTAATGTCCTCAAAATGCTCAACACAGAATATTATGTAAATATAAAATAAAAGCCAATAGTCTATATGCATATCTATTGTATAATTTGAGTTATTGTAAACATGTGACTGCATAGAAAAATAAACAATTGCTTTACTTTAGGTGAAGGGATCTAGCAGAATCAGTATAGACTAGACTAGACTAGTGTTTTGATGAAATTATTCTGCATGTGATCTAGAAAATGGATTAGCAGGGATCAAATGTGGAGGGAGAAAGACCAGGATAGGAGGAAATACAGTAGTTCAGGTCATAGTTATTTAAAAATTGAATTAGGATCATGGTGGTCATGGAAATAGAGACTGTCAGTCTGAAAGATTATTTTGAAAGTACAATGGATGGGTTCAGGGACACATTGGTTTGGAGCCTGAGGTCAAAAACCAGTCATTTTATGGCCAGTAGAATTGTGGAGTGTCTCGGTTACTTCCAGAGATATTGAATATTGGAAAAGACAGGTTTGGTTGGAGGAAAAATCATAAGAAAATTCGGAGCTGGCTGAAACGGACCTAACTTTGTACATTCAAAGGGTAGTTATAAGGAGCATGTAGGGTTTAGTGAGGAGGGGTTTGGGCTAAAGATAAAATGTAGAAGTCCTTGGTTTAATCCAATGTGGCATGGTGGTAAAGAATCCATCTGCCAATGCAGGAGACACGAGAGACACAAGTTTGATCCCTAGGTTGGAAAGATCCCTTGGAGGAGGAAATAGCAACCAAGGAAATTGTTCCAGTATTCTTGCCTGGAAAATTTCATGGACACAGGAGCTGATGGGTTACAGTCCATGGGTTTGTAATGAGTCAGACACAACTGAAGTTACTTAGCATGGCACATCACAGACTGTAGCCTGCCAGGCTCCTTTGTCTATGGGATTTCCCAGGCAAGAATACTTCAGTGGGTTGTTGTTTCCTTCTTCAGGGGATCTTCCCAACCCAGGGATGAAACCCACATCTCCTGTGGCTCCTGCACTGGCAGGTGGACTCTTTGCCACTGAGCCACCTGGGAAGCCTAGCAGGGGTTGGTAAGGCCATCATATCCTTGGTGGCGTGAAAATTCTGGCTCCTTCCCAAGATTATATCACCATGTGAACACATGGCTTTTAGTGTCAGTGTGGCAGGAAAGAGAGAGACCGAGGCGGCACACGGCCCTTAACTACCTGAAATCCAAAGTGACATATCCCAGAACAAATAGCTCACTGGCCAGAACCAATGAATGATGTTCAACCCACCTGCAAAAAAGGGTGGGCTGTAGAAAGCATCACCAGATACTTAGCATTGTTATTGCCTCAGCTTGTCTTCCTACTTTTATATTCACCCCCATCTTCTGGTTAATACTTTTAACAAGTTTCATTAGCATTATGGAATTCACATTTAAATTGTTGGACTTTTGGAATGATTGGCTTTGCTAGCACACTTAGGCATATTTTAAGTGGTTGCATGTTTTCTTAACATTGTTACAATGACTTTCAATACTTATTTAATTAGTGACAAAAATACTGAATGAGTCTTGAGTTTAAATTCCATATTTAACATGTTTCCCCTACATAATATATTAAACTACTATATAGTTTAATATAGGTCTTCTTGGCTATATGAAAAATGCAACAGAAAGCTCTTCTATTTTTAAAAGTATTGTGTAGACTTAAACATAAGAAAATGTTTTTAATCTACATATTGCAATACATAGATTTCAAGATAAACATTATTAACAGATTATTAGGACCATGAATGCCTGATAATCTCTTTTTAAAATTCTAAACATTATGATTTTTTTGCCTCCCTGGAATTATATTTACAGGATTAGGTTTCTTCTGGTAAATCCTACTTAGTAATACATTTGCTTCTTTAATATGAATATATACCACTAAAATATTCTATTAACTTTAATAAGCTTGTTGAAGTAAAATTTTTAGTGCTTTTGTAAGCTGTATGGGAAAAACATAAGAAAAATATTCCTCTTGCATTTGTACAATTAATAATGTATGCTTTCAATTAATTTGTAATATTTGTGGTGGGAAATACTAATGACTAAACAAACCAACAAATAAGAATGTACAACTTACTTGTTTAAATAAATGAAATCTATTCTTGAAAAAAAAGGACATTTTAGAAAGAGCTCTTAAAAGTTAGACTTCCTGCCCTTTCTTTTTGTCTCTGACACATGCTACAAACCTTTCTTCAACATCTATTAAATGTTGGGTTCTCTCTTGGGTTCTAGAGTCTCACACACACACACACACACAAAAACACACACATACATACATGATATAATCTCTGCCCCTAATCATGTAACAGTCTAAGAGGACAATTTAGACTTGGTCACAGAGATACTAATTTAAAGCCATTGCAAATTCTGTACCAGAGATACAGAGAGCCCATTAGAGTTAGTGCTTAAGAGACCCAAAATGATAAATGATGAAGCACATTTCCTTTATGACTTGGTTGCAGTTTAAACTTGCATTTTCACTTTTCTGCATTCAATGTCTTTATGAACTTTTCCATCACTTCAAAGAACTTGAAATTTCGGGGCAATTCCAGAAACACTTTGAAATTCCTCCCATGCACTCTGCTTTTATTGCTAGTGTCTGTCAGTAGGTGATTAATGATTGTTCATTAAGTATAGTTACTCTGGCCAGACTTTTCATGCATAAATAAGAAAGGAGGAAATAGGAATATTGCTATTTAAAATGTTCACTGGTTCCTTTTTATAAATTAAAACATATATTTTATATGTGACACAACTTATTTAGTGTTAAGTTCCTACATATAGTATGTAAAAAGTGTACCGTAAATGTTTTAAAAAAGAGCATATAATTCTTAGAACAAATCATATATCTTGTTACTAATTTATACTGGCATCCATTGTTTATAGAAGTATTCAGATGCTTGTCTGTTGAATCTTTAGGCTTCCCAAGAATATATTTTATTTTTATGCTTTTTAAATAATCATTCAAGTTTCATTTTTTAAAACATTTTAGAAATAATGTACGAATTGCAAGGCTTCCCCTGTGGCTCAGCTGTAAAAAATTTTCTTGCAATTCAGGAGACTCAGGAGATGCAGTTTCAATCCCTGGGTCAGGAAGATCCCCTAGTGGGGAATGGCAATCCACTCCACTATTCTGGCCTGGAGAATTCCATGGACCGAGGAGCTTAACGGGCTACAGTCCATGGGGTTGCAAAGAATTGGACACAACCAAAGCCAAAGCAACTGAGCCCACATGCACGTACCTGTTGTTGTCATTCACTCGCTCAGTCGTGCCTGACTCTTTGTGACCCCATGGACTGCAGCACGCCAGACTTCCCTGTCCTTCACCATCTCCTTTCTCAAGCTCATGTCCACTGAGTCAGTGATGCCATCGAATCATCTCATCCTCTGTTGTCCCCTTCTCCTGTCTTCTCTCTTTCCCAGCATCAGGGTCTTTTTCAGTGAGTCTGCTGTTTGCATCAGGTGGCCAAAATATTGGAGCTTCAGCTTCAGCATCAGTCCTTCCACTGAATTTTCAGGGTTGACTGTAGGACACCGCATATCCTTTCTCTTTGAATCTCTTTATTATTCACTATTTATAATCTTTCAGGAAATATGATCTTAATACTGGTTAAATGTTACATTCCTCTAAGTTACCTACTTAAGGACAAACAGTTCAAGTTAGTTTGTGTCCCATTACCTCTTAAGTCTCTCAGCTTATCCCATTTCCTTAACTTTTTCAGTGGGCTGAATCAGTAGACTTCAACCTTTGGTTTGCTGTGTGTTAAAATTCTGTAGGATTCTTGTTAAAATCTAGAATACTGGAACCTGTCTTCCAAGTTCTTTTTCCTTAAAGCTGGATGTGAACCTAAGAACAGAACACACAACTGCTGACTTTTGATGCAGGTGATTTGCATGATACAGACCATACTTTAAGAAAACTGTAAAAAGCTAAGAATAGTCATGTATATTGGATTTATTATCAAGCTAGCAATTTAAATATCATTATTTTAAAATTCACATTAAGTACTAAAACCGTAGTAGACAAAATAGCAGCTTTCTCACAGATGCCCACATTTGATTCCTTTGTGACTAGTTCGTTAACATACAAAAGGTGAGTTAAGGCTGCTAACCACCTGGCTTTAAAATAAACGGATCAGCCCAGATTACCCAGGTGGATCCAATGTACCATGAAGGCCCTTAAAAGTAGCAGAAGGAGAAGGGATACAAGTGGCAGAAGCAATCACAACAGTAGAAGGGTGATTGGAGGGGCACGACATGATAGGTTTAGAAGATGGAAGAAGGGAGCCTGAGTCAAGAAGGCGGGCGGCCTTTAGAAACTGGAAAGGGCAAGGCAAGAGATCCTCCCCTAGAACCTCTGGCAGAGACACAGCTCTGTCAGCATCTTAATTTTGGTCCCATGAGACATATGTCGGACTTCTACAGATGTAGACGGTAAGAAGTTTGTGTTATTTTAGATCCGTAAATTTGTGGCAATGTGTCCCAGTAGTGATAGAAAGGGCTTCTCTGGTGGCCTAGGGGTAATGAATCTGCATGCCAGTTCCAGAGACCCAGCAAGAGCTGTGGATTCGATCCCTGGGTCGGGAAGATCCCTTGGCGGAGGAAATGGCAGCCCACTCCAGTATTCTTGCCTGGAAGATGCCATGGACAGAGGAGCCTGGTGGGCTGCAGCCCATGGGGGTCACAGGGTACTGGACATGACTGAGTGACTAAGCACACGCAGTGACAGAAAACTAAGGCGAGTACCTGGCAAACCTTTTTGAAAAATCACTAAGTAGCCACGAAAATCAGGTCTCCTTTCCAATACTTGACTTTTCCAGCTCTGCTACTAGAGTGACTCGTTTTTAATCAGTTTTCTCTTTAGTGTCACTGGTGTTCATTTTCGAAGTTGTAAATATTATTCTTATGCTTCTATTTTCTGATTTTCTTAAATGAGGCAATATCAGTTCAGCTCAGTTCAGTCGCTCAGTCGTGTCCGACTCTTTGCAACCCCATGAATCGCAGCGTGCAAGGCCTCCCTGTCCATCACCAACTCCTGGGGTTCACTCAGACTCATGTCCATCGAGTCAGTGATGCCACCCAGCCATCTCATCCTCTGTCATCCCCTTCTCCTCCTGCCTCCCTCCCAGCATCAGTCTTTTCCAGTGAGTCAACTCTTCGCATGAGGTGGCCAAAGTACTGGAGTTTCAGCTTTAGCATCATTCCTTCCAAAGAAATCCCAGGGTTGATCTCCTTTAGAATGGACTGGTTGGATCTCCTTGCAGTCCAAAGGACTCTCAGGAGTCTTTTCTCCAACACCACAGTTCAAAAGCATCGATTCTTCGGTGCTCAGCTTTCTTCACAGTCCAACTCTCACATCTCTATCAATCTCTGGCTAAAAATGGTAAGGATTAAAAGATATATACTTGCCTCCAGCTCCCATTATCTCTTCTGAGAAACAAAAATTCATTTTTTGTTTCTGAATGGGCTTCCCAGGTAGTGCTATTGTTAATAGCACTTCCCAGGTGCTAGTGGTAAAGAACCAGCCTGCCAATGCAGGAAATGTAAGACATACAGATTTGATCCCTGGATGGAGAAGATCCCCTGGAGGAGGGCATGACAACTCAAGTCAGTGATGCCACCCAGCCATCTCATCCTCTGTCATCCCCTTCTCCTCCTGCCTCCCTCCCAGCATCAGTCTTTTCCAGTGAGTCAACTCTTCGCATGAGGTGGCCAAAGTACTGGAGTTTCAGCTTTAGCATCATTCCTTCCAAAGAAATCCCAGGGTTGATCTCCTTTAGAATGGACTGGTTGGATCTCCTTGCAGTCCAAAGGACTCTCAGGAGTCTTTTCTCCAACACCACAGTTCAAAAGCATCGATTCTTCGGTGCTCAGCTTTCTTCACAGTCCAACTCTCACATCTCTATCAATCTCTGGCTAAAAATGGTAAGGATTAAAAGATATATACTTGCCTCCAGCTCCCATTATCTCTTCTGAGAAACAAAAATTCATTTTTTGTTTCTGAATGGGCTTCCCAGGTAGTGCTATTGTTAATAGCACTTCCCAGGTGCTAGTGGTAAAGAACCAGCCTGCCAATGCAGGAAATGTAAGACATACAGATTTGATCCCTGGATGGAGAAGATCCCCTGGAGGAGGGCATGACAACTCACTCCAGTGAGGAGCCTGGCAGGCTACAGTCTGAAGGGTCACAGAGAGTCGGACATGACTGAAGCGACTTAGCACACAAGCATGCATGCATATATGACAAAAAGTAGCACAAAGTGTCAGAGAGTAAATGGAAGCAGCATTTTGTAAGGTACTTATATTTCATATTAGTGGGTAAAAATTAATTCTAAAGTAGACTAAATTCAGAATGAAAATCCTAACACCTCGTAGGGAAAAATGATGCAAAAGGAGTAGCTAAATTTCCTACAGAAGGAATAGAGTAATAAAGAATATTTCTTTAAAACAGTGAAGGCAGGAGAGGAGTTACACAGAAAGAAAAAAAAAAAAGTAGTGAGGCAAGTATAAAGAAAATAGTAAAAAGATGTTTAACTGAACTCCAAACCTATCCATAGTTATTCCAGTAATATGAATGGGTAAGTGAAGTTTACAGATATTCCAAATATAGACAATTTTATTATACAATATAACACTGACCACTTCTCAAAAGCTTTAAACTTTGGTAATCTGTCAAAATAGAGTGGTGGCTAGAAGTTGTCAACAATTTTAACTTTTTCTTTAAAAGCTTGAATTGCATCATTGGCTACATGTGTAGCCAAACCCCTTAAAGTGACAGGTTCAATTCATTCATTTTTAAAGAAAATGTATACCAAATTCCCAAGCCAGAAACACCATAGTTTGTTTGGCCATCGTGTATTTTTCCATGGAAAACTGGTATTCCATAATGAAGCAGCTGGTCTTTATGCTTCAGTGAAATGTACAAATGAGTCTTCTTAGGACAATCATCTTCTATGTGCATCAGAAGAGCTTTATACCTATTCACACTTTATCAGATATTTTATTAAGAGAGGCATATTCAGAGGTTGAGATTCAGTAAGTCTACCAATTTTATTGCTTAATCAAGGATGGATTTAAATATCCAAATATATTTGGCTTTTTCTTCTGCACATTTGTGAGAGTGGAAACACAGTAATTGCTTCCAGAGTTTAGTGCTACTTTCTTGATTCATGATGTACCAACAGTTTTACCACTATAGCTTTTGAATCACTAGTGGAAATATCACCATGGTGAACAAGATCACTTTGTCTTGTTATTAATAATATTGTTAATAGCATAATTTTGACTTCACCAACTGAGTCTTAAAGATATCCTGTGTCTTGACTGTATTTTGAGAATTACTGGATTAAATAATAGTATTGTACTTAACATAAAATGTCCAATCTTCATAATTATGCTGTAGTTATGCATTATTCTTGAAAGTAGAGAGTACACAATAAATTACTTAGGATATACTATCTCCACCACAGTCTCAGCAATTTTATAATATTTACATACATATGTAAGTATGTACATACAAACATAAAATATATATGCATGTGTGTAAAAAAATCCAGAAAAAGAAAGATGTAGACTACTAGATTAATAAAACAGTTACTCAGGGTTTATTTTTATCTGTGTGTACATAAAAACAGTTTGCTCTCTGGCAGCTCTTAAGCAACAGTGAAATGCAACTCAGAGGTAGATTATTATAGAACTTATACAGAGAAAACCCGAGGCTGTTTATTCTTATAATGATAGGTTATAAAATAGAATTTTCATAATGATAGGGAATCAGTTAGAAATGTTACCCAATGCCAATTTAGAGAAGATCTTAAGTTTTATTTATGATTTTTAGACACATTTATAAGAAGCAACCCTAGTTTGACTTATTTTGCAGAATAAGGTAATTAACTTTTGCTTATGTGGTATAACTGGTTTTGCCTGCTCAGGGAATTTTCATGTCTGGTCTTCACTTTGTATTTAATTATAACATGTAATATAAATGAACTATATATGTGTATGTGTATAATATGTAAAGTGTATGTGCATTTATATACATATTTCATATTTCTACATTGAAAGAACTGGGCAAAATATAAGTCTGGTTAAAGGGTATATAGGAGTTCCTTGTACCATTCTTATGCTCAAGACTTGAGATTATATCACAATTAAAAATGGGCATCAGGGGTGGTGCTGTAGAAAAGTACCAGATTGTCATATCAGACACCAGAATGAGAAATGAAACCAATTACAAGCATTTTAATAATATTATGTATATAAGTAACTATGCAGCAGAGGGAAAACACAAAGCAGTCCATGATTTCAATCCTACCTCCTAGGTCCTTTCTTGCCTTGTGTAAATGGTTTCTGACCCAGATTCAACATCTTAAATCACTGTGTGAGACAAGTGGTCCTTATTTACATAAAAGGCATCTGTCTGTCATAACACTTCCCTGATGGCTCAGATGGTTAAGAATGCATCTGCAATGCAGGGGACCTGAGCTTGATCCCTGGGTTGGGAAGATTCCCTGGAGAAGGGAATATCACCTCAAGCTGGTATTCTTGCCTGGAGAATTCCATGGACAGGGGAGCCCAGTGGGCTACAGTCAATGGGGTTGCAAAAATTGGACACGACTGAGCAACTAACACTTTCACTTTCTCTACATCTCAATCATAAGAACCCTCCAATTTTTACTTCAATAATTACATCACTTATATGAAAATTTTAAGGAGCCATGCTTCACAAATCCATAGACACTGGGTTCGTTTAACATAATCTAACATAGACCAGATAAGGACTGCTGCTGCTGCTAAGTCACTTCAGTCATGTCCGACTCTTTGCGACCCCATAGATGGCAGCCCATCAGGCTCCCCCATCCCTGGGATTCTCTGGGCAAGAACACTGGAGTGGGTTGCCATTTCCTTCTCCAATGCATGAAAGTGAAAAGTGAAAGGGAAGTCGCTTAGTTGTGCTCAACTCTTAGCGACCCCGTGGACTGTAGCCCACCAGGCTCCAGTCCATGGGATTTTCCAGGCAAGAGTACTGGAGTGGGTCACCAGAGCCTTCTCCAAAGATAAGGACTAGCCACTAGTAAATAACTATCTATTTTCCAGGAGATGTTTCATAGGCACTTATAAGGGAATTTGCTAGATGATCTTTGTTACTTTGTCTGGCTGTCCCTGATAAAGGGTGAGAATGGACTACAGGACAACTCCTAATAGTCATTCTATTCCCAACTGGAAGGCAAGTATGTGTGTGTGGGCTCAGTCGCCTACGACTCTTTGCAACCTTATGGACTGTAGCCCACCAGGCTCCTCTGTTCATGGGGTTTCCCAGGCAAGAAGACTGGAGTGGGAAGGCAAATGGGGGAGTGCTAACTTACTTTTAACAATAAGTAATTCTATATTAATGAAACTAAAAAATTAGAGATACTCATGGGAAATTTCTTAATTGATTTTATGACATGGTACTTTACATGAAACCAGAATTTAACAAAAGCTTCACATACACACAAAGGCTAAATATATGTGTAAATAAATGCATATATTTAAGTAAATATGTGTGTTTATTCAGCATTTTGACTTATGTAAGTATTGACTCATGGGGTCGCAAAGAGTTGGACACGACTGAGCGACTGAACTGAAGTATTGATTACTTTTATTTTTCTTTGGGAAATATAAAGGAAATTATTGGCCTATATACAGTTTTCCTACAGAGTATTGATAGATCTTGCTTCTTAAAAAAAAGTAATTCTGAATGATTTTATCTACATTTTATGCTTAAGTATAAACACAATTTTGCTTTAAATGTTGCTGTTCATAAGGATTATATTGTCCCTGATAATTTTGAATAGTTTATTAAAATAAGTTTAGGAACTCATACCAAAAAAATGAAACTCCTACATTTTTAAGTAGACCATAAGAAAAATAAGTTCATAATAAATAAATCCACTTCTCTGAGTCAAAAATTCTTTCAAGAAGCTGATCCCTGTATCAAAGGCTGCAGTGGAGTTAGGATGAGGACTAAGAATGAACATTGAATTCGGCAATGTATTGCTGACCTAGACAAAACAGCATTAGCCATCCATGGGAGAAAAAGCACAGATTTCTGTGTATCTGGGGGTGAATAGATCAGAGAAAGGCAAAACCTTTAATAAAGGCTGTCAGTGTTTTGCTATAAAGACAATCAGATTAGTAAATGGAATATCACATGGATTTATAGAATTTTATTTAAAATGGGAGACAGTGTACTGTATTTCTATTCTGATAGGAGGGTTCCAGTTGAAAAGAATTTCATAATGTAGGAAAGAGTAGGATAAATTGGAGGATCATAATCTTTGAGTAGATCAAGAAATAGAATCCAGTAGAGGAAAGAAGAAACGTGAGCAGCAGAAAGAATCCACCCATTGTTATTGGAAGGAAGACAGAATATGGGTGTAGGACTTTTATGGAAATATTTTATGATAAAATGACAAGGAAAATGCCTACTGACAAACAATGAAAGCTTGTGTTTTGTTTTCTAGTGAAATAGAAACAAATTTTTTGTTGCTCATTGTAGTTTTATTCATAAAAGCAGAAAAAAAAAAAACTGGACATAGTCCAGGAAACTAGAGAAATAAACTGTGAAGCAATGGAATACTACTCACAAAAAAAAAAGAAAACAATTACTGATAAATGCAACCATGTAGGTGAACTAAGATTTTTGACTGAGGATTACGACTGGGAATCTTGAGGTTTTAAGAGAAGGTTTGACTAAACAAAACATAAGAGAAAAATACTCAGTAAAGTGTAGGATAGTCAGGTAGGACTCTGGCCAACAGTAGGTTTGTGTATTGAGAACAACATAGATGCGTCAGCATGGTTGGCATGTCTCAGTTGCTGAAGGACAGCAACCTTGCCTAACTCATCTCTGTATATTCAGGATCCATCATGGAACAGGCATACAGCAAACATTTTCTTGAAATGAATTAAGTATATTTATCATATTGATAGGGCTTCCCTGGTGGATCAGACAGTAAAGAATCCGCCTGCAATGAAGGAGACCTGGGTTCAATCCCTGGGTTGGGAAGATCCTCTGGAGGAGGGCATGTCAACCCACTCCAGTATTCTTGCCTGGAGAATCCCCATGAACAGAGGAGCCTGGCAGGCTACAGTCCATGGGGTCACAAAGAGCTGGACATGAATGAGTGACTAAACACAGCACAGTACATATCATTTTGACAAATGCTAATAAGATATGCATTCTAATTAAGAGATGGAATATTCAAGCAAACTAAAAATAGAATAAAATCCCCTCAATTATAAAGAATAGTTATTCAAAGAAAAGAGCAAACAATCTTCTAAAATTTTAGAAGTTTTTTTTTTTTTTTTTGCTTATTTTTACTTTATAATATTGTATTGGTTTTGTCATACATCAACATGAATCTGCCACGGGTATACACGTGTTCCCCATCCTTAACCCCTCTCCCTCCTTCCTCCCTGTACCATCCCTCTGGGTCATCCTAGTGCACCAGCCCAAAGCATCCTGTATCCTGCATCGAACCTGGAAGTGTGAGTCTCAGTTAGAAAAACCACCCACTCTTGAATATGAATGAGCTTTTGATTGGTCAGCAAATAGAATACTTTGAAAATGATGCATTCTAACTTTCATGGCTAGATCATAAAAGGTAATAAAGTTTCTGCCTTGCTCTCTGGAATATTTGCTCTTGAAGCCTTCAGGTGTAAGTAAGCAAACTAAATACTCTGAGCATACGATGCCTTAGAGGAAGCCCAAACTGGCCTTTGCAGCAACGACATGGAGAGGCGATAGGAAAAGAAAGCCATACCTAGTCAGCCACCATCCAAGTGATCCCCCCGTCACCCACCACTACTCTAGCTTCTGCCGGCCAATATCTGACTACCGCCATATTGGAGACTCCAAGCATGAAATACCTAGCCAAGGACTTTTTAAATTCCCACCAAAACAGAGATTATGAAAAGTAAATGATTTTTTTAAGGTTTAAACCACTGATTTGGGGGATGATTTGTTACAGAGCAATGAATAAACAGGACAAAAGAATGTAGTCGGAAATGAAAGTATTTTCTTATTAATACATCTCAGGTGTTTTCAGTTCGTATTTTATTATGGAGTAGAGTTGATTAACAATATTTAGTTTGAGGTATACAGCAAAGTGATTCAGTTAGACATTTACAAGTATCTATTCTTTTTGGAATTATGCTCCCATTTAGGTTACTACAGAATGTTGGCAGAGTTGCCTGTGCTATGCAGTAACTCACTGTTGGTTTTCTATTTTAAATATGAGTACATAATTGTTAGCCTGAAACTCCCAACCTACCCTTCCTCCCTACCCTTTCCACCTGGTAACCATAAATTCATTCTCTAAGTCTGTGAGTGGTTGTGTTTTGTGAATCAATTAATGTATATAATTTTTTTAGATACAATTCATATCAAATATCATTTGTCTTTCTGTCTGACTTACATCTCCAGGTCCACCCATGTTGCTACAAATGATAATCTTTTAAAACTTAGTGGATACTCTTCTCTCATTTAAAAATCAGAAAAAGTGTATGTGTGTGTATGTGTGTGTGTGTGTGTGTTTATAGAGAGAGGGAAGATATGAACTTAAACTTCTTTCAAAATTTGTCACATTATGACCTAGAAGGTAATAAAGAAAATAAAACTATCAATTAAAAAGTACTGTGACCTGATAAAAGACTAGGTAAATGCATATAAATCAGTTTTATTTTTCATAACTTGAAAATCCCATGACTAAGTACAAGAAAATACTTTTTAAAATAATACAAGTAACAGTATTTAGAAATAAATTAACAAGTGCCTAGGAATTGTATTGAAGAAACATAAATGTATAAATGAGACCTAAAATAAGACCTAACTCAATGGCTAAATTTATATGTTTTTCTAAACTTGAAGCTCTGAAATTCTGAATATTTCATTCTTAACAAACTAATATGTCAAAGTTAAGGTAATTTTTCAATGTAAACCAGTAAAGTGATGATAAAGTTCATTTGGGTAAATAAATGGCAAAATACAAAATTTCTCTGTATTACCACATGGGCAAATTGAATTCAGATGACCATTATATATACTACTGGGGGTAAGAATCCTTAAAAATAAATGGAGTCAGTCTTATAGTCAAGAAAAGAGTCTGAAATGCAGTATTTGGGTGCAATCTCAAAGTTGACAGAATGATCTTTGTGGTTTCCAAGGCAAACCATTCAATCACAGTAATCCAGGTCTATACCCCTACCACTAATGCAAAAGAAGATGAAGTTGAATGGTTCTGTGAAGACCTACAAGACCTTCTAGAGCTAACATTAAAAAAAAAAAAAAGATATTCTTTTCATCATAGGGGACTGGAATGCAAAAGAAGGAAATCAAGAGATACCTGGAGTAACAGGCAAGTTTGGCCTTGGAGTACAAAATGAAGCAGGGCAAAGTCAAACAGAGTTTTGCCAAGAGATTGCACTGGTTATAGCAAACACCGTCTTCCAACAACGTGAGATAACTCCACATATGAACATTACCAGATGGTCAATACTGAGATCAGATTGACTATATTCTTTGCAGCCAGAGATAGAGAAACTATACAGTTAGCAAAAACAAGACCAGGAACTGACTGTGGCTCAGATCATGACCCCCTTATTGCAAAATTCAGAATGAAATTGAAGAAAATAGGGAAAACCACTGGACCATTCAGGTATAACCTAAATAAAATCCCCTGCTATTATACAGTGGAAGTGACAAATAGATTCAAGGGATTAGATCTGATAGAGTGCCTGAAGAACTATGGACAGAGGTTCATAACACTGTACAGGAGACAGTGATCAAAACCAGCCCCAAGAAAAAGAAATGCAAAAAGATAAAATGGTTGTTAGAGTAAGCCTTACAAAAAGCTGGGAAAAGAAGTGAGAGACAAAGAGGAAAAGGAAAGATATACTTATCTGAATGAAGAGTTCTCAAAAATAGCAAAGAGACATAAGAAAACCTTCCTAAGTGATCAATGTAAAGAAATAGAGAAAAACAACAGAGTGGGATAGACTAGAGATCTCTTCAAGAAAATTAGAGCTACCAAGGGAACATTTCGTGAAAGAAGGGCACAATAAAGGACAGAAATGCTGTGGATCTAAAAGAAGCACAGGCTGTAAAGAAGAGGTGACAAGAATACACAGAACAATACAAAAGAGATCTTAATGACTGATATAGTCACAATGGTATGATCACTAACCTAGAGTAAGATATCCCGGAGTGTGAAGTCAAGTGGGCATTAGGAGGCATCACTATGAAGAAAGCTAGTGAAAGTGATGGAATTCCAGTTGAGCTATTTCAAATCCTAAAAATGATGCTGTGAAAGTGCTGCACTCAATATGCCAGCAAATCTGGACAACATAGCAGGGGTCACTGGACTAGAAAAGGTCAGTTTTCGTTCCAATCCCAAAGAAAGGCAATGCTAAAGAATGTTCAAATTACTGCACAATGCACTCATCTCACATGCTAGCAAAGAAATGCTCAAAATTCTCCAAGCTAGGCTTCAACAGTATGTCAACTGAGAAGTTCCAGATGCTCAAGCTGGATTTAGAAAAGGCAGAGGAACCAGAGATCAAATTGGCAGCATCCACTGGATCATTGACAAAGCAAGAGAATTCCAGGAAAACATCTACTTCTGCTTCATTTTGACCATGTGGATCACAACACACTGTGGAAAATTCTGAAAGAGATGGGAATACCAGACTACCTTACCTGCCTCCTGAGAAATCTGTGTGCAGGTCAAGAAGCAGCAGTTAGGACCAGTCATGGAACCACAGCCTGGTTCAAAATTGGGAAAGGAGTATGTGGAGTCTGGATATTGTCACACTGCTTATTTAAATTATATGCAGAGTATATCATGTGAAATGCCAGATTGGATGAAGCAAAAACAGAAATCAAGATTACCAGGAGAAGTATCAATAACCTCAGATATGCACATGACACCACCCTTATGGCAGAAAGCAAGAGGAATTAAAGAGCCTCTTGATGAAAGTGAAAGAGGAGAGTGAAAAAGCTGGCTTAAAATTCAATATTCAAAAAACTAAGTTAATGGCATATGGTCCCACCACTCCATGGCTAGTAGATGGGGAAACAATGGAAACAGTGACAGACTTTATTTTATTGGGCTTCAAAATCACTGCAGATGGAGATTGCAGTGATGAAATTAAAAGATGTTTGTTACTTGGAAGAAAAGCTATGACCAACCTACACAGCAGACCCTACACATGCTATTAAAAAGCAGAGACATAACTTTCCACAAGGTCTATCTTGTCTGAGCTATGTTTTTTTCAGTAGTCATATACGGATGAGAGAGTTGGACTATAAAGAAATCTGAGCGCCAATGAATTGATGCTTTTGAACTGTGTTATTGGAGAAGACCCTTGAGAGTCCCTTGGACTGGAAGGAGATCCAACCAGTCCATCCTAAAGGAAATCAGTCCTGAATATTCATTGAAAGGACTGATGCTGAAGCTGAAAATCCAATGCTTTGGCCACCTGAATCGAAGAACTGACTCACTAGGAAAAACTGTGATCCTGGGAAAGATTAAAGGCAGGATGAGAAGGGGAACCCTTGGACTGGAAGGAGATCCAACCAGTCCATCCTAAAGGAAATCAGTCCTGAATATTCATTGAAAGGACTGATGCTGAAGCTGAAAATCCAATGCTTTGGCCACCTGAATCGAAGAACTGACTCACTAGGAAAAACTGTGATCCTGGGAAAGATTAAAGGCAGGATGAGAAGGGGAAAACAGAGGACAAGTTTGTTGGATGGCATCATCGACTCAATGGACATGAGTCTAAGTAAACTCCAGGAGTTGGTGATGGACAGGGAGGCCTGGTGTGCTGCAGTCCATGGGGTCACAAAGAGTCGGACATGACTGAGTGAATGAATTGAACTGAACTGAACAGGAGGCCATGATCAAGACCACCCCCAAGAAAGAGAAATGCAAAAAGGCAAAATGATTGTTTGAGGAGGCCTTACAAATAGCTGAGAAAAGAAGAGAAACAAAAGGAAAAGGAGAAAAGGAAAATTATACCACTTGAATGCAGAGTTCCAAAGAATAGCAGGAGACGTTACAAAGCCTTCCTCAGTGATCAATGCAAATAAAGAGAGGAAGACAATAGAATGAGACAGACTAGAGATCTCTTCAAGAAAAGTAGAGATACCAAGGGAACATTTCAGGCAAAGATGGGCACAATAAAGGACAGACATGGTAAGGACCTAACAGAAGCAGAAGATATTAAGAAGAGGTGGCAAGAATATACAGAAGAACTATACAAAAAAGATCTTCAAGACCCAGATAACCACAATGATATGATAACTCACTCTTTCTACTGTGGAACTATTAATATGTTCAATTAAATTATATGAATGCAGCATGATAAACAGGTTTTCATATTGATAGGAATTTTGTTTTTCTTTGAGATAAAAATTGAACTGTAGATGTGTTATTTCCTTAGTCTATAATGGAGTATATCAAAAAAAGAACAATCAGAAATTCTTGGCACACAACAATTTCCATCCCTCCCAAATGCTACCTTCTATTTATTCAATCTCATAAATGTTTGGGAAGGAATTTATGACTCCAACTGCTGTGAAGTTGCATTTATGATGATGCTCCTGAGACCACTTTATCTGATGCCTCATAAATGTCAGTGAAATGTTTATTTTTAAAACATGGGTTTTAAAAGTTAACACTGCATTTTTATTCGATTTAATCTTTCATTTTATGATGAAGAATTTGCATTGCCAATAACTTGGCATCATGGTGTATTAATGAGAAACATGAAAAAATTATATAGACCTTTCAGAAATTGTCAGCAGAATTGTATTTTGATCCACAAAGTATTGGCATTTAAAGTATTTCTAAGATAGGTATTCTATTTTATGATCTATAAAAGCAGGTAAATTATTATATGGTACACTGTAGAAAAGAAATTCATTTTTTATTAGATACTTTCTTTTATCCCATAATTTGAGATTCCTGTTGGTGGGATAATAGTAGTCTAAAATTTTGCCTTAAGTTAGTCCTTAACCCTAGTGTAATAGAGAAGGGGTCCCTAGCATCTACGATATAATGCTTGATGATCTGAAGTGGAACTGATGCAATAATAGGAATAAAGTGCACAATAAATGTAATGTTGTTGAATCATCCTAAAACCACACCACCCAACCATTCATGGAAAAGTTGTCTTCCACAAAACCAGTCCTGGTGCCAAAAACGATGGGAACTGCTGTCACAGAATACTCTGCACACACTTTGTGCAGTGGATTTGGGGATGCACAAGTGACAATGACTAAGCCTTTAATTTTTACCTTCACTGTCATTTACATTAGTTTGTAAAACAGATATATATATATATACACATTATATCCAATAAATAGCATTGTATGCAATCTGAGTTTTCTACTTACTGTTAAACATGTGTATACATATACAAATAAATAAAGAATCACAATGTGTGCAATATTTTATAATGTAAATTATATAAAGAATTATGTGTATAATATATGTTATATATCATATATGATCAAAAGCTATAATATCATAGAGATTAACACTCTGACACAGAAATTTCAGAATATTATTTAATGAGCTTGTTGTGGTTTGCAAATGAGATATTAACTTATTTCATCATTTAATTAATAATTGGTGAACTTATGGATAAAATTACATGAAGCTAACTCCATTGGCATAACAAATTTTTATATCCCAAGCATGACAGCTATTAGATATATTTTATTCAATATAGAAACTAGTATCAACCTAGTTTGATATTGTTGTCTGTCGTTGTTCAGTCACATCAGTACAGTTTAGTTCAGTTGCTGAATCGTGTCCAACTCTTTGCGATCCCATGAACCACAGCACGCCAGGCCTCCCTGTCCATCATCAACTCCCGTAGTCCACGCAAACCCATGTCCATTGAGTAGGTGATGCCATCCAACAGTCTCATCCTCTGTCATCCCCTTCTCCTCCTGCCCTCAATCTTTCCCAGCATCAGGGTCTTTTCAAATGAGTCAGCTCTTTGCCTCAGGTGGCCAAAGTATTGGAGTTTCAGCTTCAATATCAGTCCTTCCAATGAACACCCAGGACTGATCTCCTTTAGGATGGACTGGTTGGATCTCCTTGCAGTCCAAGGAACTCTCAAAAGTCTTCTCCAACACCATAGTTTAAAAGCATCAATTCTTCAGTGCTCAGCTTTCTTAGTTTAGATTAGATAGATAAATAGATAATAGACAAATGATGAATGGATAGATAAATGAACAGATAGAGAGGCATTACAGAATGGGTGGAGGGAGAGGAAGAGGGAGGAAGAGAGAGAAAGAGAAACACAGACAAAGGAGGAAAGGGGAGGGAAGGGAAAGGAAAACAATGATAGAAAAGAAAAAGAAAATGTTTAAAAGGAGCTAGAAGTGTTAGAGGCAAAATAGATATAAAAAATACAGTAAGGAACACCAATATATGATAGAGTCTCCAGTGGAAAAAAGTAAGCTAGAATTGAAAACATTTACATAAAATAAAAGATAATTCAGTTCTACATACTTAAAGAGCATACCATATAGTGTGGAATACTGAGGTATAACAATTAACACAAGGATACCCTATCAAAGGTATTATTCTTCAAATTTAAAGTAAGAGTTCTTGAACATCCAACAAAGAAAACAGATCAAATTATAGATAGAAAAATCATACTGGTTGCAGGTTTCTCCATCTAACACTGCAACATTGGGATACAAGAAAATCTAAGCCTTCTCTTGAGAAATCTATATATGATTCAAGAAGAAAAACTTAGAATTGGACATGTAACAACTAGCTGGCTCAACACATTATTATATTCCAAGCATGACAACTATTAGATTTATTTTATTTNAAAATCATACTGGTTGCAGGTTTCTCCATCTAACACTGCAACATTGGGATACAAGAAAATCTAAGCCTTCTCTTGAGAAATCTATATATGATTCAAGAAGAAAAACTTAGAATTGGACATGTAACAACTAGCTGGCTCAACACATTATTATATTCCAAGCATGACAACTATTAGATTTATTTTATTTAATATAGAAATCAGTATCAACTAGTTTGATGATGATGTTGTTGTTCAGTCACATAATCATGTCTAACTCAATATGGCCCCATGGACTGCAGCATGCCAGATTTTCCTTTCCTTCACTATCTCCCAGAGTCTGCTCAAATTCATGCCCATTGAGTCAATGATGCCATTCAGCCATCTCATCCTCTGTCATCCCCTTCTTCTGTCTTTCACAGCAACAGGGTATTATCCTATGAGCCAGCTCTTTGCATCAGGTGGACAAAGTATTGGAGCTTCGGATTTGGCATCAGTCTTTCTGATGAATATTCAGGGTTGATTTCCTTTAGGATTAACTGGTGTGATCTCCTTGCAGTCCAAGGAACTCTCAAGAGTTTTCACCAACACTACCGTTCAAAAGCATCAGTTCTTTGATGGTCAACTTTCTTTATGGTCCAACTCTCACATCCATACACTATTGGAAAAACCATAGCTTGGACTATATGGACCTTGGCAAAATATTGTCTCTGCATTTTAATACGCTGTCTAGGATATCATAGCTTTTTTTCCAAGGAGCAAGTGTCTTTTAATTTCATGGCTGCAGTTACTGTCCACAGTGATTTTGGAACTCAAGAAAATAAAGTCTGTCACTAATTCCATTTTTTCCCCATCTATTTGCCCTGAAGTGATGGCACTGAAGGGAACGACCGAGGATGAGATGGCTGGATGGCATAACGGACTCGATGGACGTGAGTCTGAGTGAACTCCAAGAGATGGTAATGAACAGGGAGGCCTGGCATGCTGCGATTCATGGGGTCGCAAAGAGTCAGACACAACTGAGTAACTGAACTGAACTGAACTGATGGCACTGAACACCATGATTTTTGTTTTTTTGAATGTTGNCTCCAAGAGATGGTAATGAACAGGGAGGCCTGGCATGCTGCGATTCATGGGGTCGCAAAGAGTCAGACACAACTGAGTAACTGAACTGAACTGAACTGATGGCACTGAACACCATGATTTTTGTTTTTTTGAATGTTGAGTTTTAAGCCAGCCTTTTCCCTTTCCTGTTTCACCTTCAAGAGGCTCTTTAGTTCTTCACTTTCTGCCATTAGGATGGTGTCATGTGCATATCTGAGGTTATTGATATTCCCCTGGCAATCTTGATTCCAGCTTATAACTCATTCAACACAACATTTTGCATGATGTACTCTGCATAGAAGATAAATAAGCAAGGTGAGAATAAACAGCCTTCATGTAC
Organism: Oreotragus oreotragus; assembly: GCA_006410675.1. Taxonomy (NCBI): domain Eukaryota; kingdom Metazoa; phylum Chordata; class Mammalia; order Artiodactyla; family Bovidae; genus Oreotragus; species Oreotragus oreotragus. Next base: position 126,191 of record SJYX01005808.1, on the reverse strand, counting down.
TCCTTTCCCAATTTTGAACTAGTCTGTTGTTCCATGTCCAGTTCTAACTTTTGCTTTTTGACCTGCATACAAGTTTTTCAAGAGGCAGGTAAGGTAGTCTGATATTTGCATCTCTGTAAGAATTTCTCACAATTTTTTTTGTGATCCACACAGTCAAAGTATTGAGCCTAGTCAATGAAGCTGAAGTAGATATTTATCTAGAATTCCCTTGCTTTTTCAATGATCCAATGGATGTTGGCAATTTTAACTCTAGTTCCTCTCATTGTTTATATACAATAAATATAAATACATTATAAGTATCCATCATTGTATCAACCACTTTGGATAGCAAATGCTATGGCATTCTTTGAATATAGAGTATCTGGCCAAAGTCAATCTGAGAAAAATTAAACATTTCCAAAAGCAATACATGATGTAAAATTCAGTTTTGAAACAGTACCTTATTTATGAATTTTCTAATAGTCTTATATAATAGGATAAACTCTAAGTTTAATTCAGTTGATCAGTCTTGTCCTACTCTGCAACACCATGGACTGCAGCATGCCAGGCTTCCCTGTCCATCACCAACTCCTGGAGCTTGCTCAGATTTATGTCCATTGAGTTGGTGTTGCGATCCACAATCTCATCCTCTATCATCCCCTTCTCCTCCTGCCTTCAGTCTTTCTGAGCATCAGTATCTATTCTAATGAGTCAGTTNCATGGACTGCAGCATGCCAGGCTTCCCTGTCCATCACCAACTCCTGGAGCTTGCTCAGATTTATGTCCATTGAGTTGGTGTTGCGATCCACAATCTCATCCTCTATCATCCCCTTCTCCTCCTGCCTTCAGTCTTTCTGAGCATCAGTATCTATTCTAATGAGTCAGTTATTCACATCAGCTGGCCAAAGTACTGGAGTTTCAGCTTCACATCAGGCCTTCCAATGAATATTAAGGACTGATCTCCTTTAGGATGGACTGATTGGATCTCCTTGCAGTCCAAGGAACTCTCAAGAGTCTTCTCCAGCATCACAGCTCATAAACATCAATTCTTCATCACTCAGCTTTCTTTATATTCCAACTCTCACATCCATACATGGCTACTGAAAAAAAAAACATAGTTTTGACTAGACAGACCTTTGTTGGCAAAGAAATGTCTCTGCTTTTTAATATGCTGTCTATATTGGTCATAGCTTTTCTTTTCTTCAATTTATTTATTTTTTAATTGAAGGATAATTGCTTTACAAAATTCTGTTTTTTTCTCTCAAACCTGAACACGAATCAGCCATAGGTATACATATATCCCCTCTCTTTTGAACCTCCCTCTTATCTCCCTCCCAATCCCGCCCCTCTAGGTTGATACAGAGCCCTTTTTTGAGTTTCCTGAGCCATACAGCAAATCCCCACTATCTATTTTACATATGGTAATGTAAGTTTCCATGTTACTCTCTCGATACATCTCACCCTCTCCTCCCCTCTTCCCATGTCCATAAGTCTTTTCTCTATGTCTGTTTCTCCAGTGCTGCCCTGTAAATAAATTTTTCAGTACCATTTTTCTAGATCCTGTATATATGCATTAGTATATGATATTTATGTTTTTCTTTCTGACTTACTTCACTCTGTATAAGTCTCTAGTTTTATCCACCTCATCAGAACTGACTCAGCTGTGTTCCTTTTTATGGCTGAGTAATATTCCATTGTGTATATGTACCACAACTTCTTTATTCATTCATCTGTCGATGGACATCTAGGTTGCTTCCATGTTCTAGCTATTGTAAATAGTGCTGCAATGAACAATGGAATACATATGTCTTTCTTCAATTTTGGTTTCCTCAGGATATATGCCTAGGAGTCAAATTGCTGGGTCATATGCTGGTTTTATTCCTAGTTTGTAAGGAATCTCTATATTTTCAATTTACATTCCCACCAACAGTGCAAGAGTGTTCATTTTCTCCACACCTTCTCCAGCATTTATTGTTTGTAGACATTTTGATGATGGTCATTCTGACAGGTGTGAAGTGATACCTCATTGTAGTTTTGATTTGCAATTCTCTAATAATGAGCGATGTTGAGAATCTTTGTATGTGCTTGTTAGCCATCTGTATGTCTTCTTTGGAAAAATGTCTGTTTAGGTGTTTTTCCCATTTTTTGATTGGGTTGTTTTTCTGGTATTGAGTTTTATGAGCTGCTTGTGTATTTTGGAGATTAATCCTTTGTCAGTTTTTTCATTTGCTATTATTTTCTCCCATTCTGAATGTTGGTTTTTCATCTTGCTTATGGTTTCCTTTGCTGTGCAAAAACTTTTAAGTTTAATTGGGTCCCACTTGTTTACTTTTATTTTTATTTCCATTACTCTAGGAGGTGGATCATAGAGAATCTTGCTTTGATTTATGTAGTTGAGTGTTCTGCCTGTATTCCTCTAAGAGTGTTATAGTTTCTAGTCTTACACTTAGGTTTTTAATCCATTTTGAATTTATCATTATGTATGGTGTAAGGAAATATTCTTATTTCATTCTTTTACATGTAGCTGTCCAGTTTTCCCAGCACCACTTATTGGAGAAGCTGTATTTGCCTCATTGTATATTCTTGCCTCCTTTGTCAAAAATTAGCTACCAATATGTACATGGGTTTATCTCTGGGCTTTGTATCTTGTTCCATTGGTCTATATGTCTGTTTTTGTTCCAGTATCATACTGTCTTGATGGCTATAGCTTTGTAGTATAATCTGAAGTCAAGAAGGTTGATTCCTCTAGCTCCATTCTTCTGTCTTAGGACTATTCAGGGGTCTTTGTGTTTCCATATGAATTTTGAAATTTTTTGTTCTAGTTCTGTGAAAAATGCCATTGGTAATTTGATAGGGATCGCATTGAATCTGTAGATTGCATTTGAAAATATAGTCATTTTCACAATATTGATTCTCCCTATCCAGAAACATGGAATATCTCTCCATCTTTTTATGTCATCTTGGATTTCTTTCATCAGTGTCTTGTAATTTTCTGTATACAGTTCTTTTGTCTCCTTAGGTATGTTTATTCCTAGATATTTTGTTATTTTTGTTGCAAAGGTGAATGGGATTGATTCCTTAATTTCTGTTTCTGATTTTTCATTGTTAGTATATAGGAATGCAAGTGACTTCTGAGTATTGATTTTATATCCTGTGACTTTGCTAAATTCACTGATTACCTCTAGTAATTTTCTGATTGTATCTTTAGGGTTTTCTATGTATAGTATCATGTCATCTGCAAACAGTGAGAGCTTTACGTCTTTTCTGATCTGGATTCCTTTATTACTGGACTCCTATTATTATTGTGTTACTGTCAATTTCTCCTTTTATGTCTGTTCATGTTTGTCTTATGTATTGAAGTGCTCCTATGTTGGGTGCATAGATATTTACAACTGTATCATTTCCTCAGGGATTGATTCCTTGGTCATTATGTAGTGTCCTTCCTTATCTCTTATAATCTTCTTTATTTTAAAGTCTATTTTGTCTGATATGAGGATTGCTTCTCCAGCTTTCTTTTGCTTTCCATTTCCGTGGAATATATTTTCCATCCTCTCACTTTCAGTCTATATGGGTCTTTAGGTCTGAAGTGGGTTTCTTATAGACAGCATATATACAGGTCTTGTCTTTGTATCCATTCAGCCAGTCTGTATCTTTTGGTTGCAGTATTTAATCCATTTATATTTAAAGTAATTATTGATATATATGTTTTCATTGCCATTTTCTTAATTGTTTGGTGTTTGACTTTGTAGATATTTCTCTTACCTTGTATTTCTTGACTATATAAGTCCCTGTAACATTTGTTGTACATCTGGTTTGGTGGTACTGAATTCTCTTAACTTTTGCTTGTCTAAAAATCATTTAATTTCTCCATAAATTTTAAGTGAGATACTTGCTGGGTAGAGTATTTTTGGTTGTAGATTTTTGCCTTTTAGTGCTTTAAATATATCCTGCCATTCCCTTCTGGACTGTAGAGTTTCTGCTGAAAGATCAGCTGTTAAATGTATAGGGTTTCCCTTGTATGTTACTTGTTGCTTTCCCTTGCTGCTTTTAATATTCTTTCTTTGTGTTTAATCTTTGTTAGTTTCATTAGCATGTCTCTTGGCATATTTCTCTTTGGGTTTATCCTGTAGGGGACTCTTTGCACTGCTTGGACTTGATTGACTATTTTCTTTTCCATGTGGGGGAAATTTTAAACTACAATCTCATCATAAATTTTCTCATACCCTTTCTTTTCCAATTTTTCTGGGACCCCTATAATTCAAATGTTGTTGAGTTTGATATTGTCCTAGAGGTCTCTGGGTTTGATATTGTCCCAGAACTGAGACTATTCTCAGTTCTTTTCATTCTTTTTCATTTATTCTGCTCTTCAAAGATTATTTACATCATTTTATCTTCCAGCTTACTGATTCATTCTTCTGCATCAGATATTCTGCTATTGATTCCTTCTATAGTATTTTTAACTTCAGTAATTATGTTGTTTGTCTCTGTATGTTTATTCTTTAATTCTTCTAGGTCTTTGTTAATTGATCATCTTACTATCATTATTCTTAATTCTTTTTCAGGTAATTTGCTATTTCCTCTTCATTTATTTGGACTTCTGTGTTTCTAGTTTGTTCCTTCATTTGCGCAATATTTCTCTGCCTTTTCATTATGTTTGTAAAAAGCTTACTGTGTTTGGGGTCTCCTTTCCCAGGCTTCAAGGTTGAATTCTTTCTTCTTTTTGGTTTCTTCCCTCCTAAGGTTGGTACAGTGGTTTGTATAAGCTTCATATAGGGTCAATTTGTGCTGAGGTTTTTGTTGTTGTTGTTTGTTTTTCCTCTGAGGGGCAAGGCTGAGAGAGGTAGCAATCCTGTCTGCTATCCTGATTGTTGGGTTTGTATTTTTGCTTTGCTTATTGTTTGGATGGGGCGTCCAGCACAGTGTGCTACTGATGTTTGGGTGATGCTGGGTCTTGTATTCAAGTGGTTTTGATGGTGATAGTCCTCACTGTTTGACATTCCCTAGGGTTAGTTCTCTTGTAGTCTAGGGTCTTGGAGTCTGCACTCCCACTCCAAAGGCTCAGGGCTTGATCTCTGTCAGGAACAAAGATTCCGCAAGTGGTTTGTTATGGCATTAAACAAGATTAAAACAAATACCTAAAAATGAGCAACCGAAGATGAACCCCAGACAGATGACAGTTTCAAAGTCAGGTAAATAATAATTAAAATAATGGAATATACACATATACATATAAGCCATAAGCAACAGTCCAACAAAAATAAAGTATAATAGATTGATCTGGCAAACGAAGGAAACCAAAAATTATATCTACCAGTTAAGAACAAAATGAACTAAAGCACAAATGGGAAAACAAAACTAAAGCAAGGTGCCAAGTGGTGATTAAAGCAATAAAAACAAAACTAACAAATATGTTGAGAGGAAAAGAAAGAAAAGAGAAAAGAAATAGATATTCAAGGTTAAAAAGTTAATAAAGAAGATTTATATACATTAAAGATTAACTGCAAGGGGAAAAGAATAGTAAGAAAAGCAAACAAAGGAATAAATGAGAAAAAATAGTAATAGATTTTAAAAATTAAAATTAAAAAAAAGAGAGAAGAGGAAAGGAAACAAAAAAGGAAAAACTCCACAGAACTGCAAAAACCCAAAACAGAAGCAGAGGTTTATTACAACAATCAAAAGTGTGATTGAAAAAAAAAAAAACAAACCTCAAAAATAATAAATGTTTCTCTTGAGTCACTGCTGTCAGGGTCCTTTCCCTCACTGGGAGTCATGGTCCACTTCACCTCCCTGGGATACCCTCCCACAGTGTGCTGGTCTCTGGACCTGCTGTGGGGGCAGCTCAAATTCTAATCTGGTCCTACTCCTGTGTTTTCTTACCTCCAATGTCCACAGCTATCAGAACTAGTAGGTTCTCATTTTTGGGAGCTCTCGGTGTCCTTTTACATATTCTGTAGACACAGATTCTGCCTAGTTGATCATGTGGACTTAATCTGCAGCTTGTACAGTTGGTGGGAAGGTTTTGGGTCTTCTTTCTTAGCCACAATGCCCCTCGGTTTCAATGGTGGTTTTATTTCCACCTCTACTTGTGGGTCGTCCAGTGGGGTTTGCTCCTGAGGCTGCCCTGGAGGACTTGAGTCTGCCCCAGTGAGGGCCAAGTGCAGATGTGATGCAGCTGCTTGGGTCACAGAACTTGACTCCTGTGAAGTTCTGGCAGCACCAGGTACTCAGGGGAGTTGGTGGTTAGGGCAGCAGGAGGTATAGCGCTCTAGAAGGTTATGGCAACCAGCATTGGCCAAGACACTCCAGTACTCTTGTCTGGAGAACCCCTCTGACAGAGAAGCCTGCTGGCCACAGTCCACAACATCGCAGTGAGTCGAAAACTTCCCAAGTGACCCCGCATGAATAGACACAAAACTTTTTTTTTTTTTTTTTTTGCCTCTGGCAGCTCTGCCCCAGTGAGGATTGAGTGTGAAGGTGGCGCAGCTGCTTGGGTCACAGAGGCCCTGGTGCCATCAAGTGCACAGGGACCTGCACTGTCTCAGCCACAGGAGTTATGGCCCTATCAGAGTCTTTTTTGAGTCTGTGATAACTGATGATCAGAGACCTCTTTGGCTAGTCTTTCTTCATAGTCAACCCGTTCAGGCACTTAGAGGTCTCCCTTGCCTGGGGTCCTTCTCTGTTGTTGAGCATATCAGGCACATAGAGGGCCCCCACCCCCACCCCCAGGTGGGGTCTGATGCATCAAGCCCTTAAAGGGGCACTCTGGGTGGGGTCCTTCACTGTAGTTCATCAGGTGCTTGATGGGACAGCCTCTCTATTGTTCAGCTGCTGATGCTGGCCTGAGGGGAGGGAGAGGCTATGGTGATGGCTCCATGGGCTATGCATGACTCAGCAGTATCACCTTGCTTCCATGGCTGCCTGGCATTTCTCACCACAGTCTCCTCCCTCACATCCCCTTGGTCCATCTCTCAGAAATCAACAGCAGCTCTCACCCTGGGTTTGCTCCACAATCCCTAAACTCTAGCTCCCAACTACTGCACGTTCTAAAGTTCCATCATCTCTGTCTGGGGTACGTATGGCTGCGGCAAGGACTGTCTGATTCTCATTCCTTTCAGGTTGCCAGAAATCAACTATTTCACTCTCAGTCTTAAATGTTTCTCCTCTGATTTAGACAGTTGGCCTTGATGTGGGAATCAGACCCTTGTTTCAGTTCCCCCACCGACCGAGGGCGGGTCTGGTTCTAGTAACACTCCTGTTTCTCCCCCTTGTTCCTTCGCCCTACCGAGTTTTTGCCTGGTTCTATATATTTTCTACTGGTCAGGTGCTCCTGTCCACTCTCTGGTGTTGTGCATGCACTTCTGTCTCTGAAGGTGTATTCCTGATATATCTGTGGAGAGAGACGTACTCCACATCCACCTATTCCTTTGCCATCTTGTTCTCCTCCTGGTCATAGATTTTCTTCCAAGTAGCAAGTGTCTTTTAATTTCATGGCTGAGGTAACCATCTGGAGTGATTTTGGAGCCCCCTAAATAAAGCCTCTCAATTTTTCAATTGTTTCCCTGTCTACTTGCCATGGAGTGATGGGACTGGTTGCCATGATCTTAGTTTTTTGAATGTTGAGTTTTAAGCCAGTTTTTTCACTCTATCACTTTCATCAAAAGGCTCTTTAGTTCTTCTTCACTTTCTGCCATAAGGGTGGTGTCATCTACATATCTGAGGTTATTGATATTTCTCTCAGCAATCCTGATTCCAGCATGTGCTTCATCCAGCCCAGCATTTTGCATTATATTCACTTCATATAAGTTAAACAGGGTAACAATATACAGCCTTGATATACTCCNTTCTTCACTTTCTGCCATAAGGGTGGTGTCATCTACATATCTGAGGTTATTGATATTTCTCTCAGCAATCCTGATTCCAGCATGTGCTTCATCCAGCCCAGCATTTTGCATTATATTCACTTCATATAAGTTAAACAGGGTAACAATATACAGCCTTGATATACTCCGTTTCCTATTTGGAACTAGCCTGTTGTTCCACGTACAGTTCTAACCGTTACTTCTTAAACTGCATACAGATTTCTCAAGAGGCAGATTAGGTGATCTGGTATTCCCATCTCTTGAAGAATTCTCTGCAATTTGTTGTGATCCACACAGTCAAAGCTTTGGCATACTTAATAAAGCAGAAGTAGATGTTTTTCTGAAACTCTCTTGCTTTTTCAATAATCCAACGGAGGTTGACAATTTAATCTGATTCCTCTGTCTTTTCTAAATCCAGATTGAACATCTGGAAGTTCACAGTCATGTACTGTTGAGGCCTGGCTTGGAGAATTTTAAACTGTACTTTGCTAGTGTGTGAGATGAGAGCAATTGTGCAGTCGTTTGAACATTCTTTAGCATTGCCTTTCTTTGGGATTGGAATGAAGACACCTTTTTGAATCCTGTGACCACTGCTGAGTTTTCCAAATTTGCTGGCATATTGAGTGCAACACTTTCACAGCATCATCTTTTAGGACTTGAAATTGGTCAACTAGAATTCCATCACCCCCACTAGCTTTTTTCATAGTGATCTTTCCTAAGGCCCACTTGACCGCATTCCAGGATATCTTGCTCTAGGTGAGTGATCNTGACCACTGCTGAGTTTTCCAAATTTGCTGGCATATTGAGTGCAACACTTTCACAGCATCATCTTTTAGGACTTGAAATTGGTCAACTAGAATTCCATCACCCCCACTAGCTTTTTTCATAGTGATCTTTCCTAAGGCCCACTTGACCGCATTCCAGGATATCTTGCTCTAGGTGAGTGATCACACCATTTTAGTTATCTGGATCTTGAAGATCTTTTTTGTGTAGTTTTTCTGTGTATTCTGGCCACCTCTTCTTAGTATCTTCTGCCTCTGTTAGGTCCATACCATTTCTGTCCTTTATTATGCCCATCTTTGCATAAACTGTTCCCTTGGTATCTCTAATTTTTTTGAAGAAATCTCTAGTCTTTCCCACTCTATTGTTTTCCTCTATTTCTTTGCTTTGACCATTGAGGAAGGCTTTCTTATCTCTCCTTCTATTCTTTGTAACTCTGCATTCAAATTGGTATATCTTTCTTTTTCTCCTTTGCCTTTAGCTTCTCTTTTTTCCTCAGCTATTTGTAAGGCCTCCCCAGACAACTATTTAGCTTTTTTCCATTTCTTTTTCTTGGGGATGCTCTTGTCACTGCCTCCTGTATAGTGTTACGAACCTCAGTCCATAATTCTTCAGACACACTATGAGATCTAGTCCCTTGATCTACTGTATAATCATAAGGGATTTGATTTAGGTCATACCTGAATGGTCTAGTGGTTTTATCTACTTTCTTCAATGTAAATCTGAATTTGACAATAAGGAGTACATGATATGATTGACAGTTGGCTCCCAGTCTTGTTTTTTGCAGACTGTATAGAGTTTGTCCATCTTTGGCTGCAAAGAATTTAATCAATCTGATTTTGGTACTGACCATCTGGTGATGCCCATGTGTAGAGCCTTCTCTTGTGTTGTTGTAAGAGTGTGTTTGCATTCTCTTGGCAAGAAAATGAAGCAAGGCAAAAGCTAACAGACTTTTGCCAAGGCTCTAAGATATACTTTAAATAATTCAAAGCATTAATGAAGAAAGAAAAGGAAAAGTAGAAAGATATAAGAAAACACAATTTAGAAGCTAAAAGAGAAAACATCAAAGCCAAAAGAGTAGAATATTTTTATATTCAGATATTTTGTAAGATCAATCACAATATTCAGCATTACCAATGGAGAAAATATATTTTTAAATGCTAATACTGAAATCCGTTAGGGGAAAAATGTATACATTGATTAAAATTCCAGGTAAATATTATGCGCCCTTATTAGAAAAATCATTCTTTATTATCAAAAACTTTTCATAATCTTTTTTCTATATTTAATTTTTAAATGTTTTTTTCTACAGATTTTGGTACTTAAACTGTATTTATGCACATTTACATTCGTATGGCATCTATTAACAGTTACTGAAATATGACTGCCCTAACTGTTTCTCAGAGCTGACTAACAATGAAACCACTTAGGGGCTTTTAAAAACTGGCAGATAGGATCTATTCCAGAACAATTAGATCAGAATATTTAGATGTAGTCTTTAAAAGCTTCTCATCTGATGATCATGTTCACCAGAGCTAGGATACTTAGCTGTGGCAACTCTGCAGATTCATCTTATCTGCGAACTCATGTCCTTCCAATACAACATCTTGTTCAGCAGCTCCTCCAACAGACATGCTACTATCTTCCATCTACATGCATGAGCCAGCCTGAGAAGTATTCATCACACTTACCTTTCATCTCCTGTATCAGATACATCATAGAAGCAGCTTTACCTCCTAAAATAGTTTGTACATTTGGCATTTGTTATGTTTACATCTCTAACATGCCAATCCACCTTCACAGCTAGCAGCTGATTTCTTCTTGCCCTCATCATTGCATCTGTTATACATTGAGACAATTCTCCACACTGTGGTTAAGGTAATTCTATTAAGAAAAAAATAGAATACCTAACTTTAATGTAACTATTGTCTACTATGTAACTTTCTCCCATACAATGTCTATTAACAAAAATTTCAACTGTATCATACAGAAATATTTTATTAAAATTAAATCATAATAACTTTCATGTTGTAAAGCTATTATTTTCTAGGAAAAATAGTGATGCTTGTCTTACAATGACATTATCAGCTTTATATAGCAAAATATTCTTAATAGATGTGGGAGGCTATTAAATTATTCCCTACTGAACCAGAATTGGTATTGAAATAATGTGCAAGCACATATGTACACTAGGTTTCTGTGTAGTTGAAGTGACTTGGTTTTTAAACAATTTTAACAGTTTTTACAGTATCATGAAGAGTCATTTGGTAAAAATGAAATTAATAATCATTATAACCTTGAAATTAAATATTTTATACTGAAAGGACCCTTAGAATTCTCAAAGAATTGCCAGGACAGAAATACTTTTATGTATATTCATAGTAGCTATTTTCTGTCTAGTTATTTTTATAACATAGCTAATACTAAATGCAGTCTTTTAATTTAGCTGTTTTATTTTTATTTACTTTTAATAAATAATTCCTTAGTGATAATATGCACTTCCTCCACCTAAAATATATGCTTTCTACTCCACAGATAAGTCATTTGCCCTTATCATCTTATAAGCCTTCTGGCTCTGGTATTTGGAAAAGGTAATTAAATATAAAGCAGAGCGTATTTTTGTGGAGAAAGCACCTAATAATAGAGGTTAATTAGCTGCTTGAAAAGCAATATGGCTATAATGAGAAACCACAAAGGAATGCACAAGCAATTAAAAACAGAAGAGATACACTAGAATCCTAATGTATTTTATACATACCTAATTTTATAAACACTAAACAAGTGTTTTCCAGGATTCACACATCTATTTCTAAAATACAACAGGATACCATATTTTTAAAATGAAAACTGTACATCTCACTTTGCAGCTTAGTTTTATTTTTTCCCATTATAATCATATGTTCTCTCTTTACTCAGTAATATCTAGCAAATTTCATAGGTTTTTGCCCTTTGAAACTTCATTATCTTCTTGCTGTAAGTGTATACCTCTTTACAGTCTCTGCTTAACAAAAGTTGCAAAAAGGATGGCACAATTTCTGTGACACCTATAATTATAGAATTCAAATTAGAGTGTTTTAAAGTGGCACTGCTTGACCTCTTTTCATACAGTCACTGTTTTATGTTTCAGTTCATATTACTGCTCTATTATATTTCTGTGTTTAGCTGGATATTTTATAGCTTGAAACAAAGAGTATGATTGTACAGAATGTAGATAGATACTACATAACAAGAGGTTGAGAAGAGTTCATCATTTCACTCTCAAACACACAGGAATAAGAGTTCTCAAGTGAAAATGATGATAATGAAATACATATTGATTGCCTTTTTATTCCGGAAACTATGTCAAGAATGCTCAAGAGTTCTTGGGGAGACAGCCTTGCAACCCCAACACCTGGATGCCAAAAGTTATTGTATCACTTAGTTTGTGAAACTGTGAATCACTCAAGATGATGCTCCTCTATAGCACCGTCCCCATCCACTGTGGTCCAGGAGGTTATCAGATAGGGAGTAAACTCTGCCCCCTTAAGGTGCATCAAACAGTGGATAAGAGAGTTCCTCTAGAAAGTAGGGTCCAGTCTAATGAAAATCTTTCTTTTGCTTGAGGAAATGTTTCCATAATGTTTCTATCAGGATTTTATCATTGCATTTGACACCAAAATAGTGAAAACTATATCTCAGTGTGAAAAAATACCCTAAAGTATTTCAATATTTCCCACTAATATTAGTTATTGATGAAGTTAGTTGAAAATATATTAATAAATTATCTTGTTGTTTGATCCACACTAAATGTTGTCCACACTAAGTGTAGAGGCTTAGTTGTGTCTAACTCTGCAACCCCGTGGACTGTAGCCTGGCAGGCCCCTCTGTCCATGGGATTTCCCTTTCAAGAATATTGAATTGGGTTGCTATTTCCTTCTCTAGGGGATCTTCCTGACCCAGGGAACAAACCTGTGTCTCTTGCATTGCAAGCAAATTCTTTACCACTGAGTCACCTGGGAGTCCTTTTTAAATTACCTAATTATGCTTATTGACTTAATTTTTCTCCCCTACCCTTTTTTTTGAGGAAGTAGATTCTGAAAAAAACCCCATTACTGTTCCTTGAGCTGTCTGACCATTTATTGAGAAAGTCTAAAATCCCCCAACTGGTTCTTCATCTCCACTATAGATAAAAAGAATGTTGGAGCTGAGTACTTCCTGTGAGAGCCTTGCTAAGAGTTATTCATCATTTTTTAAGAGATCAGTGCCCCAAAATTGCATCACCAAATTAACATCATGGGTATCAAGCAATGCAGGGGACAATGGAGAAGAAAGTTCAGGCTTCTTAACAGTGAGAAAACAGGAAGCTTTATAATATCCAGAAACCCCAATAGATGATGAGATACTGTCCTAGAATTCTCTGACCATGCTAAGCTCTTCTGGGGAAGGCAGTGTCACCCCACCCCAGAACTCTTGCCTGGAAAATTCAATGGATGGAGTAGCCTGGTGGGCTGCAGTCCATGGGGTCGCTAACAGTCGGACAGACTGAGCGACTTCACTTTCACTTTTCTCTTTCATGCATTGGAGAAGGAAATGGCAATCCACTCCAGTATTCTTGCCTGGAGAATCCCAGGGATGGGGGAGCCTGGTGGGCTGCCGTCTATGGGGTCACACAGAGTCGGACACGACTGAAGTGATTTAGCAGCAGCAGCAGCAGCAGCAGCTAAGCTCTTCATTAGCTGTAAAAATGCTGGCTTTTGTGTCATAGGAACATAAAGAATATGACTCTATATGAGACCCATGAACTACTAGCAAAGGAAATTTTCTTTTTTTTTTTCTTCCCAAAGGAAATTTTCTAGCCTTAAAAGAGCTGTTGCCCATTTTTTCAAGGGCTGTCTTTTGATGGAGAGTAGTTCATCTTACATATATATACCAAAATTGATGAGCGATGATGGTGCCTTTACAAAAGGAACTTTCAGCGTTAGCTGCATAGCAGGTGTCATCAACAAGAAAGTATTCTTTCCATGGGTAGTTGAAAGTATTCCCTAGGGTAAGGTCATGACAGTTTAGGATTACAAAGATAAATAGGCAGATCCTGAAAGGTTTTTTGCCGTGTGTTTGAGGATGAACCTGAAGAGTACCCAACCCACAACTAGTAACATGACACTAATTGTCACTACCGGTTCAGTTCAGCCGCTCAGTCATGTCTGACTCTTTGTGATCCCATAGACTGCAGCACACCAGGCTTTCCTCTCCATCATCAACTCCCGGAGCTTGCTCAAACTCCAACCATCTCATTCTCTGTCATCCCCCTCTCCACCTGCCTTCAATCTTTCCGAGCATCAGGGTCTTTTCCAATGAGTCAGTTCTTCACATAAGGTGGCCAAAGTATTAGAGTTTCAGCTTCAGTATCAGTCCTTCCAGTGAATATTCAGGGTTGATCTCCTTGCAGTCCAGTTCAGTTCAGTTCACTTCAGTAGTTCAGCTGTGTCCAACTCTTTGTGACCCCATGAATCACAGCATGCTGGGCCTCCCTGTCCATCACCAATTCCCAGAGTTCACTCAGACTCACATCCATCGAGTTAGGGATGCCATCCAGCCATCTCATCCTCTGTTGTCCCCTTCTCCTCCTGCCCCCAGTCCCTCCCAGCATCAGAGTCTTTTCCAACAAGTCAACTCTTCGCATGAGGTGGCCAGAGTACTGGAGTTTCAGCTTTAGCATCATTCCTTCCAAAGAAATCCCAGGGCTGATCTCCTTCAGAATGGACTGGTTGGATCTCCTTGCAGTCCAAGGGACTCTCAAGAGTCTTCTGCAACAACATCTTGCAGTCCAAGGGGCTCTCAAAGGTCTTCTCCAAAACCACAGTTCAAAAGCATCAATTCTTCAGTGCTCAGCTTTCTTTATAGTCCAACTCTCACATCACTTCCCTGTAGCTCAAATGGTAAAGAATCTGCCTCCAATGCAGGAGACTAGGGTTCAATCCCTGGGCTGAGAATTTCCTCTGGGGAAGGAAAAGGCAATCCACTCCCGTATTCTTGAATGGAGAATTCCATGGACAGAGAAGCCTGGCAAGCTACAGTCCATGGCTTTGCAAAGAGTCGAACACGACTGAACAACTAACACACACATTCACATCCATACATGACTATTAGAAAAACCATAGCTTTCACTAGATGGAACTTTGTCGGCAAAGTAATGCCTCTGCTTTTTAATATGCTGTCTAGGTTGGTCATAGCTTTTCTTCCCAAGGAGTAAGCATCTTTTAATTTCATGGCTGCAGTCACCATCTGCAGTGATTTTGGAGCTCAAGAAAATAAAGTCTGTCACTGTTTTCCAATCTATTTGTCATGAAGTGAATTCACTACCAGAAATAGAGCTAAGAAGTGAAGGATGTTGTCATATACTGTCTCCAATTTTAAGGAAGTGACAAATGAAGGGGAGCAAAGACTCTTGGAATGAGAATTTGAGTTTGTTACTTTTTATTGATAGTTTGTGATAAGAAATATATGGTCTTTTCATTGATGAGTTTATTACTTTTAATATCCCAGATCTAGACCCCAAGTCTTTGAGAGAGGCAAGAAAACTTTCAGATTCAACCTTGTATTTTTTTTCCTCCTCTAAGATTTAGGCCCAAGTCAGTTTATTCAAACTACAATAGCCTTGTTTCCTTTTTTTTTTCCCCCAGAAATCCACAGATCACACATGAGCCCCCTCATATTTTCCATATTTTCCTGTCCTGAACTAAGGCTCTTCTCTACATGAAGACTTTATTCACTTTATAGGAGGAAAGAGCTAGAGCTTGTGAGTCACAGTCACTTTATAATTTCTACCCCTCTGTTTTTGTACTTGCAGCTTCAGGAAAGTGAAAATCACTCGGTTGTGTTCAACTCTTTGTGACCCCATGGCCTGTACCTTCCATGGAATTCTCCAAACCAGAATAATGGAGTGGGTAACCTTTCCGTTCTCCAGGGGATCTTCCCAACCCAGGAATTGAACCAGGTCTTCTGCTTTGCACGCATATTCTTTACCAGCTGAGCCATAAGCTTCTTTCAACTCATAGCATCATTAACGTCCCCCCTCAGCTAACTTTCAGAGAGATTTTACTTTTCCATAAGTTGGTTGTCTAAGCACAATAGACTGATGATAGATAAACACATATGCAGATAAATAGCATGCATATTACAGACTGTTTACATGTAAACACATATATGTATACACACCTGGTTTATATGACTTTTTAAAATTTCTGCTGCTGCTAAGTCACTTCAGTCGTGTCCGACTCTGTGTGACCCCATAGACGGCAGCCCACCAGGCTCCCCCATCCCTGGGATTCTCCAGACAAGAATACTGGAGTGGATTGCCATTTCCTTCTCCAATGCATGAAAGAGAAAAGTGAAAGTGAAGTCGCTCAGTCTGTCCGACTGTTAGCGACCCCATGGACTGCAGCCCACCAGGCTACTCCATCCATTGAATTTTCCAGGCAAGAGTACTGGGGTGGGGTGCCATTGCCTTCCCCGTTTAAAATTTCTAGACATATATATTTTAAATATAAATGTATGATGTATAAATGTATGATTCATAGACTATATATAAACCTTACACATAAAATATATGCTATAAAATATTCTTCAAAGGCCACTAAAAAGCAAAAGTTAAGTAGCCTTGTTTTAGACAATTTATTAAAGGGTTTTTTAGTAAATATTCTAATATAATGAAAACATTTATAAAGAAAACAAAAACAGTTTGATAATTTTGTTCAGTGTGAAATAAATGTTGGACAATCATATAAAGTCTGTATTAGTTAATCATATTAAATAATAGAAAAATAAATTTCTATGTCTGATAACAAATATGATTACAAATATATTGTTTTTATCCATACAATGAGATATTTCTTGGTATTTCATGTAACTTAAGATAATTAGCCCTAAAAATGTGATGTGAATTAACAAAAAATTTGTTTCTTTCATGTAAGTATATTCAGACTTGAGTGGCAACGGCAAATAAAATACTAGATTTTCTCCTATTAGAGTTGTGCTTTAGAATATCATGGGCTTCCCTAGTGGCCAGCTTGTGAAGAATTGGCCTGCAGTGTGGGAGACCTGGGTGCAACCCCTGCATTGGGAAGATCCTCTGGAGAAGGGAATGGTTACCCACTCAAGTATTCTGGCCTGGATAATTCAGACCATGGGGTGTCAAGAGTTGAACACAACTGAACAACTTTCATAGACACTTTAAAATATTATATTGTGAATTATTATGAAAGAAATATAGTGATGGCCTTGATTTTTAGAAGGTGTTAGATAGAAAGATGGAAACTTTGCAAGGAAAAGTTCACTGGACTGGGAATTTCTAACTCTGGCACAATTCAAGTAAAAAATCTCTAATACCTAAGAGGAAGACAGGTGTATTTTATAGTTGCAAATAATATTTCTCAAAAGTATAAAAATAAATAGACCTTTTGGGTGACCAATAGGATAAATGGAACAGTGGTACCTTGTGGGATTTTTTTTTTTAAGAGATCTCAATCATTTATGCTCATAAAATGGTAGATTATATTTAGAACACTAAATTTATTTCTGTTAATTAGTAGTTTTTCAGTTTCATTGGGTGAGACAGAGGGAATGATATAATGCTTTTCTGAGAAGTTTGGGATATAGTGGGCTGTTCCATGCAGTTTTTAAATGCTCTGATAAGTGCCAGGTCATGAATTCGTGACTACCTTAACAAAAACAACTGAATAAAAATTAAGCAGATTTGTATTGAAAATACTCAAATCAGAAGGGATGGGAAAACATCTTTTCTTTATAATATTTTGTAAAGAAAATTGATGGGAAAATAGCTTTTCTTTACAACTTTTTAAAAGTTGTCTTGTATAAAAGTAAGCACTGCTGGAAACTCAGGACTTAGGAAACAAAGGATAAAAATAAAATGAGAGACATAAAGAGCACATAAATGATCATTAAGGTTTTTGTAATCTGTTATTAGGTGTCCTGGACAAAATTAGTTAAAACTGATATAGAGTGAGACAGAAGAACAATTTTCTCTGATATTAAAACAGACTCACATAATTAATTGTGAGGTAATATATCAGAAGTATGATAAACATTTGTTGTTTTCTAATAACTGTTCAAATAATAGCTTCAATGAAGATCTTAAAAGCTGTTTAGTTATTAGTATAGAAAAAAGGTGAATTAAAATTAATATAAACATTAATTCAAATACAAATTTATGAATTCATATAAAGTTTATCTGAATTCTAGCAGTTGGATTGCAGTCTTCTCTAAATTCTGCTCATTTCATAAAACCATTTTATGTAATTATATCTCCTTAAACTAAGCAGTCTTAAGTAGTGAATATACTGTACCTATTTTTACATTTCCTGCTTGTTTGATGGATTTTAGAAATTTATTGAGGAAAATTTGTCAAATATAATTGTATATATTTCAAGTGTGCAACATGATGATCTAATGTGCATACACATTGTAGAATGATTACCAGATTAACATAATTAACATCCATCATCTCTGTGTATGTGTGTGTCTGTGAATGTGCGTGTGATGAGAATGCTTAACATCTACTTTCAGGAACATTCAAATATATGATAGAGTATTATTAATCATTGTAGCTATGCTATATATTACATCCTAAAAATTTTTTGTTTTATAACTGAAAATTGATATTATTTGACCTATACTACCCTATTTCTTACTCACCCAGCCCCTTGGCAATCAGCATTCTAACCTCTTTTTGTTTAATAGTTTTTTAAAATATAAATTTACTTATTTTATTTATTTATTTATTTTTTTTAGAGCTTCCATTTTACTTTATTTTACTTTACAGTACTCTATTGGTTTTGGCATACATTGACATGAATCTGCCACGGGTGTACACGAACTCCCAAACATGAACTCCCCTCCTACCTCCTACCCCACATCATCCCTCCGGATCATCCCCATACACTAGCCCCAAGCATCCTGCATTCTGCATTGAACATAGACTGGCGATTCATTTCTTACATGATAGTATACATATTTCAATGCTATTCTCCCAAATCATCCCACCCTCTCCCTCTCCCTCTCCCTCTCCTTCAGAGTCCAAAAGTCTGCTCTACACATCTGTGTCTCTTTTGCTGTCTTGCATACAGGGTCCTCATTACCATCTTTCTAAATTCCATATATATGTGTTAGTATACTGTATTGGTGTTTTTAAACTTCATTTTTTAAATTTCTTTTTTGCTTTTCAGTTGTATGCCCTCTTTATATACTTTGGATATTAATCCCTTACCAGAAATGAGGGGATTGTGTAGATTGACTTTTCAATTTAATGATTGTTTCCTTTACTACACAGAAGGGTTTTTAGATTGATACAGTCCCACTTTTCTACATTTGTTGCTTTTGCTTTCAGTGTCTTGTCCATGAAATCATTGCCAAGACCAATATCAAGGATCTTTTTTCCCAAGGGTTTCCTCTAGAATTTTTGTAGTTTCAGGTATTATTAATACATTGAAATCTTTGATCTATTTGGACTTAATTTTATGAGTGGCATAAGACTGGGGTCTGGTTTCATTCTTGTGCATGTGGAAATCAAGCTTTTTTTACAGCAGCATCATTTAATGAGGAGGTTGTATTTCTCCATATTATTTTCTTATGTTCTTGTCAAATACTAGTTGACCACATATGTGGTGGCCTGTATCTGAGCTCTGAAGTTTGATTCATTAGTCTGTGTGCCTATTTTTAGCCCATACCTTAATGTTATGACATTATACCTTTGTGATACAATTTGGAATCAGAGTACAAACAATCTGATTTGTTCTTCCTCACAATTGTTTGCTTCTGCACAAATATTTGAATAGCTTTATTTTCTACTTCTGTGAAAAATGCCACTTAAACTTAGATAGAAATTACATTGAATCTTTAGATTGGTTTGAATACTTTGGATATTATCACAAATTAATTCAATTATTTCAGTCCAAGAACATGGAATAGCTTGGCATATATTTGTATCTTTTTAACTTCCTCTCATTGATATATTTAGCTTTCAGTGTATGGGTCTTTCATCTCCTTTGTTAGATTTATTCCTAAGTATTTTACAGGTTTTAATACTGTTGTGAATAGGACTGTTCCTTAATTTATCCATAACATAATACATTAGTGTATAAAATGCAAGATTTTTGAAGTTAACTTTATATCTTGTAGTTTTATTATTTTATCCTAACAGACAGGTTCCAAATAGGAAAAGGAGTATGTCAAGGCTGTATATTGTCACTCTGCTTATTTAACTTATATACAGAGTACATCATGAGAAACGCTGGATTGGATGAAGCACAAGCTGGAATCAAGATTTCTGGGAGAAATATCGATAACCTCAGATATGAAGATGACACCACCATTATGGCAGAAAGTGAAGAGGAACTAAAAAGCCTCTTGATGAAAGTGAAAGAGGAGAGTCAAAAAGTTGGCTTAAAGCTCAACATTCAGAAAACTAAGATCATGGCATCTGCTTCCATCACTTCACGGGAAATTGATGGGGAAACAGTGGAAACAGTGTCAGACTTTATTTTTCTGGGCTCCAAAATCACTGCAGATGGTGATTGCAGCCATGAAATTAAAAGATGCGTGCTTACTCCTTGGAAAGTTATGACCAAACTAGACGCATATTTAAAAGCATAGACATCACTTTGTCAACAAATGTCCATCTAATCAAGCCTATGGTTTTTCCAGTGGTCATGTATGAATGTGAGAGTTGAACTATAAAGAAAGCTGAGCACAGAAGAATTGATGTTTTTGAACTGTGGTGTTGGAGAAGACTCTTGAGAGTCCCTTTTACTGCAAGGAGATCCAACCAGTCCATCCTAAAGGAGATCAGTCCTCGGTGTTCTTTGGAAGGAATGATGCTAAAGCTGAAACTCCAGTACTTTGGCCACCTCATATGAAGACTTGTCTCATTGGAAAAGACCCTGATGCTGGGAAAGATTGAGGGCAGGAGAAGGGGACAACAGAGGTTGAGATGGCTGGATGGCATCACCAACTCAGTGGACATGAGTTTGAGTAAACTACAGGAGTTGGTGATGGACAGGGAGGCCTGGCATGCTGCAGATCATGGGGTTGCAAAGAATTGGAGATGACTGAGTAACTGAACTGAACCGAAAAGTTTTGTTTGGTGAATATTGTCACGTTTTCTATGTATAAGATTATATCGTCTGCAAATAGATAATTTTACATCTTCTTTTCTCAAATGGATAGTTTTTTATTTCTATTTCTTGTTAACTTACTGTGGCTAGCATTTCCAGTATTATGTTGATTAGAAATGGTAAGAATGGTCATATTTGTTTTGTTTCTGATCTTAGAGAAAAATCTTTTAATTTTGAACCACTAAACATGATATTAGCTATGGTCCTATCATATATGGCTTTTACTATGCCAAGGAGCTTTCTTTCTATTACTTGTTTGTTGAGAATTTTTACTATGAATGAATATTGAATTTTTCAAGTATTTTTTGATACCTATTGAAATAATCATATTATCTTTTCCCTTCATTCTGTTAATGTGGTGTATCATCTTTGGTGATTTGCATATTTAGAATCATCTGTATATTGCAAAATTAAGTCTCACAATGTAGATCATTTTATAACATATTCTTGAACTCAGCTTGCTGGCAAGTTGCTGAGAATGGCTGCACCTATGTTATCAGACATATCGACCTGCAATTTTCTTTTTCTTGCAGTGTCCTTGACTGTAAGTCTTTGTCAGGATTGTAAAGTCCTTGTCAGTCTTTGGTCAGGATAATGCTGGTCTCATTAATGAGCTCTTTTCTCTTCAATTTTTTGTTAGAGTTTGAGAAATACTTGTATTTATTCTTCTTTAAATATCTGGTAGAATTCATCTGTGGAGCCATCTACTCTTGGGCTTTTACTTGCTGGAAGATTTATATATTATTGGTTAAATCTTCTTGCTAGTTATCAATCTCTTCCAATTTCTGTTTCATGATTCAGTCTTGGTAAGTTGTTTGTTTCTAAGAATTAATGCAGTTTGTTTAGGCTTTACATTTTCTTTGTATATACATGGTTATAGTAGTATCTTACAATCCTTTGTATTTCAGTGGTCTCACAATGTTTTCCTCATTCATTTATAAATTCATAAAATGACATCACCTCTGTTTTCTTCCTGGTGAGTCTAGCTAAAAATACTTATCAATTTTGTTAACTTAAAAAAAATTTCTTTTTGTTGGTATTTCTTTGTCTTTCTAGTCTCTTTTTCAGTTATTTTGACATTCGTCTTCATAGTTTTTCTTTCTGTAAATGTTGAACTTAGTGTGTTCTTACTATATTTTCCCTGAGATTTAAGATCGGGATGAGATAATTTGAGATTTTTAAAAAATGTAACACTATGTCACTATAATCACCCATCTTAAAACTGGTTTTGCTCCACCATGTGAATTTTGGTATGTTGTGATTTTACTGTTTTCTTCCCCAAACATAATTTTTGACACTTTGATTAATTATTTGATCCATTAGTTGGTCAGAGATGTGTTGTCCCATTGTCCCATATTTGTGAATTTTTAACATTTGTCCTGCTTTTGACTTCTAGCTTCATACCATTGTGGTAATAAAAGATACTTCTTATATTTTAATTTTCTTAAATTTCTTGGGACTTGTTTTGTGATCTAACATATTGTCAGTTCAGAATGTTCCATGTGTGCTTGAGAAAAATGTGTATTCTTGTGCTATTGGATGGGATGTTCTGTGTATGTCTATTCATTTGATATAAAATATAATTCAAATCTATTATTTCTTTGATTTTCTGCCTGGATGATCTAGCAATGGTCAGCAGTGAGATATTGATGTTCTCTACTATTATTGTATTGCTATATATTTCTCTCTTCAAATCAGTTAATAATTGATATATTTATATGCACCATATTGAGTTTGTGTATAAGTTTTCAATATTCTTTGGGCTTCTCTGGTGGCTCAGTGGTAAAGAATCCTCTTGCCAATGCAGGAGATGCGGGTTCAATCACTGGGTCAGGAATATTCCCTGGAGAAGGAAATGACAACCCAGTCCAGTATTCTTGCCTAGAAATCCCATGAACAAAGGCATCTGGCATGCTACAGTCCATTTGGTCACAAATGAGCCAGATACAACGTATTAGCTAAACAATAGCACATCCTTTTCAGGAACTGACCTTTGTGTTAATATATACTGACTTTCTGTGTCTTGTTACAGGTTTACACTTGTAGTCTATTTTGCCTGAAATAAGTATAATTACCCCCACTCTCAGTGAAGATCTCTTTGAGTGGAATACCTTTGGGGATATTTGAGCTTTTGGTACCTGAATGGCCATATCTTAACCACAGTTTGAGGGAAGATTTTAGCCATTATTTTTTGAAATAAATGGTTTGTCCCTTTCTCTCATTTTAATTTAACTTCCATAACGTGTTTAGTTTTGTTAGCTGGTGTCCCATAATTCATATAGATCTTATGTACTCTTTTCATCCTAATATTTTTCCCCCCTCCTTTGACTGGATAATATCTAGAGATCTTTCTTAAAGTTCATAGGTTCTATCTTCTGTATGATTGTATCTGCTGTTGAATTTCTCTATTTCATATTTTATTTTACACATTGTGTCCTTCATTTCAAGAATTTGTTTAGTTCTTTTTTATGGTTTCTTTTTGTCATAATTCTCATTTTGTCCATGCATTGTTTTCCTGAGTTTATTGAATTGTCTATCTGCAGCCTCTTGCAACTTGCTCAGCTTTCTTAAATCAATGATTTTGATTCCTCTTAGATAACTTGCAGATCAACATTTTTTATGTGGAGTTACTGGAAAATTGTCACCCTGCTTATTTAACTTCTATGCAGAGTACATCATGAGAAAGGCTGGACTGGAAGAAGCACAAGCTGGAATCAAGATTGCCAGGAGAAATGTCAATAACCTCAGATATGCAGATGACACCACTCTTATGGCAGTAGGTGAAGAAAAACTAAAAAGCCTCTTGATGAAAGTGAAAGTGGAAAGTGAAAAAGTTGGCTTAAAGCTCAATATTCAGAAAACAAAGATCATGGCATCTGGTCCCATCACTTCATGGGAAATAGAAAGGGAAACAGTGGAAACAGTGTTAGACTTTATTTTGGGGGGCTCCAAAATCACTGCAGATGGTGACTGCAGCCATGAAATTAAAAGACCCTTACTCTTTGGAAGAAAAGTTATGACCAACTTAGATAGCAAATTGAAAAGCAGAGGCATTACTTTGTCAACAAAGTCCATCTAGTCAAGGCTATGGTTTTTCCAGTGGTCATGTAAGGATGTGAGAGTTGGACTGTCAAGAAGGCTGAGTGCTGAAGAATTGATGCTTTTGAACTGTGGTGTTGGAGAAGACTCTTGAGAGTCCCCTGGACTGCAAGGAGATCCAACCAGTCCATTCTGAAGGAGATCAGCTCTGAGATTTCTGTGGAAGGAATAATGCTAAAGCTGAAACTCCAGTACTTTGGCCACTCATGTGAAGAGTTGACTCATTGGAAAAGACTTTGACGCTGGGAGGGATTAGGGGCAGGAGGAGAAGGGGCCGTCAGAGGATGAGATAGCTGGATGGCATCACTGACTTGATGGACCGTTAGTCTGAGTGAACTCCAGGAGTTGGTGATGGACAGGGAGGCCTGGCGTGCTGTGATTCATGGGGTTGCAAAGAGTCGGACACAACTGAGCAACTGAACTGAACTGGAAAATTGTTTTCCTTTGGTGTAATGTTTCTTGGATTTTTGTGTTTCTTATGTCTTTGTTCTGATGTCTGCACAACTNGTGATGGACAGGGAGGCCTGGCGTGCTGTGATTCATGGGGTTGCAAAGAGTCGGACACAACTGAGCAACTGAACTGAACTGGAAAATTGTTTTCCTTTGGTGTAATGTTTCTTGGATTTTTGTGTTTCTTATGTCTTTGTTCTGATGTCTGCACAACTGAGGGCACAGTCACCTCTTTAGGTCTTTTTGAACTCGGTTTCAGTGGGGAAAGACTTTCACCCACTGGTGACAGTGAGAACGCCAGCTGGAGGGTTGCAGTAGCTTTGGTTCTTTGTAAGGCATGGTGGCCCAGCAGCTTTGCAGCTGTAGCTCTATTAGGTATGGTACATGACTTGGGAGGGGTATCTTCCATAGCCAAGACTTCACTGGTCCTTGTGGCAGTCATGATTAGGGTTATGAGTATCCTTAAAAACAAGGCTTGGAGAAGGAAATGGAAACCCACTCCAGTATTTTTGCCTGGAGAATCCCATGGATAGAGGGACCTGGCAGGCTGCAGTCCATGGGGTTAGCAAGAGTCAGACATGACTTAGCAATTAAACCACCAACACCAGAGACAAGGCTACTAGGGTCCTCTTGTGTTTTTTGTTGTTGTTGATGTTGTTTGCCTTAGAAAGGAGGTTGTAGCCAAGGGGATCCCTCCTAGAATCTGGTCTTGCATGCTGGCACTCAGAACAACAGCAGAGCTAAAATCCTGAAATGAGGCACATGCAGAGCCAACATATCACCTGGATACTGAGGTACAAGTTGACTTGCTACAGAAGTAGGACTGCTGTCTAAGGTGTGGCCATGTGTAGATCTCCTGTGGAACCAAGGGTCTGTGTCTCTGGAGATCACCATGGTAACTCTGGCTGAGGGGTCAGTGCAGCAGCGGCAGAGGTCCTGAAATGGCAAAGACTAGTGGGTTAGGCACAGAGGGCAGGGTGTGGTTTCAACACAGCCTGGAGATAGTGGATCTAAGTCCCATCTGGAGCAGCAGAAGAGCAGCAGCATGTCATGATCCATCAAAGCCTTGTTTTGGGAACCTGTACCAGAGCTCAGCAGAGGCTACCCAGATATCCTGGGACAAATCTGTGACCTGGAACTGTGAACAGGTCTGAGTATTGACAGCTCTGGTCTGTGTGTGCTGAGGCTCTATGGTCACCTGGTTTTGGAGAGCAGGGCCCAGCACTGACTGGGGCCCCTTGCAGACAGGTCTCATCATAGCAACACCCTATCCCCTAGAGTAGGCATAGCAGGGAGGTCTCTTGGCAGCCCCATCAGCTGGAGTCAGCTTTAATGAAGATTGAAGGAGATATTTTTATCAAAGTGTGCAAGAATCTACGTGGCTAGGCTTCCAGGGATCCTCCTGCTCTCTCTTTCCCGTGGGCTATCTTTCTTCTAAGGCAGTCCCACCTGGCACTGTTCTGTTCTTGACTGGAGGATGGGATGATAGGGCGATGCAGGCAAAATGTTCCCTGTGATTTTCTATGTGGCCATTCTCAGTTTTTTATCTTGGTGGAATTTTTGCTGCTGCTTTTCTGTAATCCAGAGCTTCCCCTGAGCTATTTTTGTTGAATTAAAGCTGTTTATTTGTTGCTTTTTTTTTTTTTTTTTTGTGGGGGAGTGGGTCTGTGAGATAAGTGTTGGAACCTCCTAACCCTCCATTTCACTGACCTCACCTCCCCTAATGTATTTTTAAAATTACACTGATCTATGTAGATTTGAGAACTTAGGCTAGGGACACACAATCCATTGCCTGGAAAATATCTTATGGTTAAGATTCCATTTGCATTTTCCTGTCTTATATATTTTGGTATTGAATTAAACACTCAGAGACATAACACATATTGTGCCTCAACTCATTCTTCATCAAATGTAGAAACAGCCTTAGGTCAGAAAAATCAATATCCAAATTAGCAATGCTATTTTAGTACATATTATATTCAAGATACTGTTTCAAGCACTGTTTCAACTCTGAAGTTCTGTAGTATGATCCTTTTTCCTCTTGAGATGCTTAGTGTCCAGTTATGATACTGAAAGTACACATAAAAGATTACTATGACCCATTTGAGCTTTTAAAGTGAAAAAGCATTTATAATAGGAAGGAGAGTCTGTTTTGTGAAGGCACAGTGATGGACTAGGGTTAATACAGAATAAGTTTGTATTGTAGTTACTGAGGCTTTCCTCATATAAGCATTTTTTAAAGTAAGGATACATAATCTTTTTCCTTCCACAAATGTTTCCAATCCAGGTATATTTAGGAAACTCAGGAAAATCATATTACTGAATTTCTTGCAGCAAATATGCATTGTGAACATATAACCAAGGGTAATTGTATTCTGATTTCCCAAACTAACCTGGCAAGAGAATCCATTTTTGGGCACAAGATCTCAATATTCTGTATAAGATAGAGGGAAAATTGTTGCCATTTTTGAATGAAATTAAATAATACTTTCTTTCAAATGTAATATGAAGGGAAAGTTGTGATATTAATTGCATTGATTCATAAAACATTAATATATACAGGACATGAACCTGGTACCTCTGTGTTACAGATGAGATGGTAATCAATCTCTACATTTTCAGAGACTACACAATAGTTAGCATTCTCCAACCTCATGTATATATTGATTTGTAGCATTAAAGTTAACTGAGCACTAGAATGATGAATTTTCATTCAGCTGGCTAGTTCATAATAAGTACTTAAAGCTCGTCCCAGAGATGCATCAGAAATTCATGAACACTTGCAGATAGATGGTTTGCTGGCACTCTGTTTCATCAGGGCTCTCATCTCTTCAAATATTTAAGGATGGATTTTACTCAGTTAATATTCTTTTTTTATTCTAGGGAAACATTTATTTTTTTCAGTTGAGGGAAATGTGGTGTACAGTCTTACCAGTTAAGAATTGAGCTATGCATTTGATTTTAAACAGAAATGACTCCACACCTTTTATTTTTTGTGTTGTACCATGGACACACATTTGTTTGATTGCACTTCTGTGAGTCAAGAATTTGAAAATAACTAGTTTTTTAGAATGTAGTCAGCTAATCTCTTTTAACCTCCATTCTCTAGTTCATATCAAAATTTTGACATTTATGGGAAAAAATCATATTTTAAATAGTTCCACTAGCATAATAAAGTACATTTTTACCATTTTGAGTTTTCCAATAACAGTTTTTACAGTAAAATCATGAGTTTTAATAAATCTGGGCTTCCCTGGTGGCTCAGAGGTTAAAGCGTCTGCCTCCAATGCGGGAGACCTGGGTTCGATCCCTGGGTCAGGAAGATCCCCTGGAGAAGGAAATGGCAACCCACTCCAATATACTTGCGGAGAATCCCATGGACTGAGGAGCCTGGTGGGTTGCAGTCCATGGGGTCACAAAGAGTCGGACATGACTGAGTGACTTTACTTACTTACTTACTTACTTAATAAATCTTAAAAAGTCAACTATTTTAGGAGGCCATTCATTTAAAAAAAATTTACTAATCATTGTCAGTCATTCAAAGATGGAAAGTAAATTTTTATGTGTCGTTTTTATTTTTTAATGTTCAATTGACGCA
>SJYX01005808.1:53136-98078 GCA_006410675.1 Oreotragus oreotragus | reverse complement strand
ATTGACGCACATGAAAAGACTATGTATTTTACATTGTCAACAATAAACTTTAACTTTTGTTTTAGGGATCTCTCAATCTAAAAACTATATTTTGTGCACACATTAGCAAGAATGACTTAATTGACTATATAGATAAGTTCCTTATTTTAGTTTTACCAATTCTTTTGATACCTTCCCTATCATGAATATTGTTTCACATATTTTGTTGTTTCTTTCCACTTGGAAGTAAATATTAACTTTGTTTATACCAGACAATAGGTATTTTCAGCAATAACATGACAAGCTATGGTATACTTTCAAGTATGTATATCCATCAATCATTAAGAAATTATATTCCATTATGTTTACATTTGTATAGCTTTTTACCATGTACTTTCATACACATAGTTTGGTTTCAAACTTTATGTTCTCTTAGTTTTCCAAATTAGATTAAATTCTCATATTGACTTTTTTTGACAAATGTAATAGCATATGTGGTAATAAACTTTTTGCAAGGTATATATTAATCATTCAGACTAAAAGCATTTTTATTAATTTTATAATGAAAAGGCAAAAAAACTAACTTTTACACATTATAGTCTAATTCAACAACACCATTTAAAGGATTTTAACTCCATTTTGCCTTTTTATTATTTTTATCCTCTTATCATGTCTCTGTCTCAGAAACAACCTCCAGATTTCTGTGATAACAATTCACAATTACTTCCAAATTCCCTCTGCTGCTACTGCTAAGTTGTTTCAGTCGTGTCCAACTCTGTGCTACCCCATAGACTGCAGCCCACCAGGGTCCCTCATCCATGGGACTTTCCAGGCAAGAGTACTGGAGTGGGGTGCCATTGCCTTCTCCAAAATTCCCTCTAGTGATACTTAATTAACCAACAGCTCTTGTGTTCCATATTAGAAGAAAGAGTATCTTTACATTACTTTTCTTTTTCTACAGATTTTCTACATTGACAGCTTGAGAACTATAAGCAAAAGTGTATTGTATTCTAATTAAAGACATGGTTTAACAAAAAAGCAAATGTACAGGCGTATTTGAAAGTAAATGCAAAACAAAGACAAACATAATAAAATTTTCAAGAGGTTAAGAATTTAAATGAAAAGAAATATAAGAACATTTTTACTTCTATTTTTAAATAAACTTTTTAGTATGCTTAGTTTCAGAAAAAATTTAAAAATAATACAGAGAAGTCCTATATAACTACCTCACACCTAGTTTCACCTATTATTATCATCTTACATAAGTTTGGAAACTTTGTTACAATTAATGAACAGATATTGATAATATTATTTTTACCCAAAATCCATAATTCAGATTTCTTTGTTTATTTACATTTTTACTTTTTTGGTTCTTGAATACTATTTACATTTGGTTCTTGAATACTATCTTACATTTAATTATTATATCTCCTAGGTTCCACTTGGCTGGGATATTTCAAACTTTCTTTGTTTCTCATAAAGAAAGGAAAAAGCTTTCCTTGAAATACATACACCTATGACTGATCCATGTAGATATATGGTGGAAACCAACACAATATTATGAAGCAATCATCCTCCAATTAAAAATAAATAATTTTCTTAAAAAAGAAAATTGCATGGAGTATGTCTCAGCCATTTGTAACATGTCCTTCAATTGGGACCATTCCTGATGCTTTTCTCATGATTAGACTGCTCCTGTGTCTTTTGGGGAGAAAGACCACAGAGGTAAAATCTCACTTTGATTATATCATATCAAGGTTACATGCTTATCCACCTGATTTATGTTGATATTGACCATGATCATGTGACTGAGATTGTATTTGACAGTTTTCTACATTGTAAAGTTTTTCTTTTTTCTTCCTTTTCATGCTATAATCTTTGGAAATAGGCCACTACACCCCTGTCTCTTATACACATCTAGATGTGTATAAGAGACAGAGTCAGACATGACTTAGCAANGATCATGTGACTGAGATTGTATTTGACAGTTTTCTACATTGTAAAGTTTTTCTTTTTTCTTCCTTTTCATGCTATAATCTTTGGAAATAGGCCACTACACCCACATCTAAAAATGGGAAGTTATGTTCCCTTTCCTTAAGAAAGAATTATTTACATGCTTTTAAAAAAATTCTCCCTGAGATTAATCTCCATTTATTTATTTATTAAATTATTTGTATTTTCATGAACTCATAGATATTTTATACTTTGGAATATAGTCTAACACTTTGTTGATCAGATTAGTCTAGCTTTGACCAGGTGGAGTTCTTTTGCTTGGTTCCTATGCACCTTTGAAATGCCCTTTCTTAATGGATTGTGCACATTTGTGTGTGTTTTATTTTGTTTTTGAAGACTTTCATAAGTTGATTCTTGTGTATTTCCTGTTCCTGTCCTGGAGTCAGTCACTTCTCCAAAAGTCCTAGCTTCTTTTAGTAGAGAATGATATTGGAAACCACAGTGCTAGATACAGTCGTTGATTTATTTTGGCTTTACTAAGTCTTTTGCCTTTCCATATAGAATGTACAGGCAGTTGAGCATATGCACAAAATAGTTTTCTGGGATACTGATTGAGGTTGCATTGTATCTATAGGTGGATTTCGGATATATTAACATCTTAGCAATATCAAATGTTCTACTCCATAAACATGAAATGTAGCTCCATTTATTTAGAACTTTGCTTTCATTTATTAGAGTGCTCTATTTTTCCGTAAATATATTCTGTACATATTTGATTAGATTTACACCCACATATTTCACTTTTTGGTGCAGTTTAACTTTTTACATTTCAAATACTTATTATGCATTTTTTTCTGGTTGACTTTTTAATATAAATTTATTTATTTTAATTGGAGGTTAATTACTTTACAATATTGTATTGGTTTTGCCATACATCAACATGAATCTGCTGCAGGTATCCACATGTTCTCCATCCTGAACACCCTCCCTCCTCCCTCCCCGTACCACCCCTCTGTGTATATAGGAAATTAATTGTTTTTTTTTTAATGTGAATTTTGTATTCTACAGACTGGCTATATTCACTTTNTATTTTAATTGGAGGTTAATTACTTTACAATATTGTATTGGTTTTGCCATACATCAACATGAATCTGCTGCAGGTATCCACATGTTCTCCATCCTGAACACCCTCCCTCCTCCCTCCCCGTACCACCCCTCTGTGTATATAGGAAATTAATTGTTTTTTTTTTAATGTGAATTTTGTATTCTACAGACTGGCTATATTCACTTTTAGTTTCAAGATATTTTTGTTGATTCTTCAGAATGTGTTACATAGGCAATCATATAATCTGTGAACAAGGATAGTTTTATTTCTTTGTTTCTGATCTCTATAGTTTCTCTTTTATGACATTCAGCACTTTGTTGAAAAGTAGTCAGAAAGGACCTTCTTGCTTTGTTCTTGTCTTTGGGGTCAGAAGGTCAACTTTCTCTCATTAATATTACTTTAGCTATAGAGTTTTTTTAGAACTTCTGAAGTCAAGGAAGTTTCCCTCTATTTCTAGCTCTCTGAGAATTTTATAATAAAAGAATGCTGGAATTTTTCAAATAGTAGATGTTGTTATTGTTTACATTGATCAATATAGTCATTTGTTTCTTCTTTATCCTGTTGATGAACTGGATCACTTTTACTAATTTTCAAATAATAGCCGGAATTGATCCCAGTTGGGCATGGTGTAAAACTTTTTGTATGCATTTTTATGTTTAATTTGCTAATACATAGTTGAATTTCAGGTATGTTTTAAGATAGCAAAACCCCACATAATATTACATAACATGCCCTTTTTTGATATATGTTACTTTTGCTAATTATGTTAGTGAAAAACTATCTTCAATTATTGCTTTTATTTACCTAGGAGAGCCATGTATTTTTGTCACAATTATAGTTGTAATGTTTTGAAACATTTTGATTTTTCAAACTTTCATTTTAAGAATAATTATCATTGGCATATAGATTTTTGTTTACTATAAATATTCATATCTCTGGTTTACTCTTTATTTTTGATATTATAGGCTTAATATTAATAACCAGATGACATAATTTTTACCATACATATCACTTTTTAACTAGATCTATTCACATTTTATTTTTTTCTAAGAAGTAATGTTAAAGATTAAAGAACATTTTATGGTATGTATAAAACATACATGTATGAAAATAACTTCATTTCTATCCTTTGTAATTGTACATAAAATGAACATTTTTCTATTTTGGTTTGAATGTAGATATTATTTAGAGATTATGATTTAGAAACATGTAATCTCTATTATGGAGCTTCCCTGGTGGCTCATTGGTAAAGAACCCATTTGCCAATGCATAAGACATGAGTTTGATCCCTGATCCATTAAGATCCCCTGGAGAAAGAAATGGAAACCCACTCCATTGTCTAGATATTCCCATGGACAGAGGAGCCTGGTGGGCTATAGTCCATTGATTGCAAAGAGTTGGATATGACCTACTGATCGAAGAGGAACAATCTCTTCTTATATTTTTAGTACATACCTTTGGTAATAGTCAATATAAAGTATATAGTATATCATGACTTTTCTTATATTTTTATATGTTAAGTGCTGAGGACAATTCATGTGCAGTTCTGCTAGATAAATGATACTTGCACTATGCAATCCAATCTAACTCTTTATTTTTCAATGGGAAAAACACTCAAAAGTCAGAATTATATAGTTATTATAGGATATATTTGAAAGTATAGAAATAAACCAAAATGTTTTCTGGCTTCATGCTTGTTGTCACATATTGCACGACTTCCTTCTTTTTAAGGCTGAATAATTATGAGAGCCGTTTTTTCTGTATGCATTCATCCATCCATGAATTTTTAGTTTGATTCCACATCTTGGCTATTGCGACTAAGGCTACAATGAATATAAAAGTGTACTAGTTATTTCAAGATTTGCATTTCAGTTCTTGTAGATAAATACTCAGAAGTAGGATTGTTGGATCATATCACAGATATATTTCAATCTTTTGAGGAATTTCCATATTGTTTTCCATAGTGACATTACCATTATAACTTTCCACCAATAGTGTACAAGAATTCCAACTGCTCTACATTTTCACCAACATCTGATATCTTTTTTTTAATAAGATTATTCTAATGGATATGAGGTGACATCTCATTGTGATGTTGATTTCCATTTTCTTGATGAATAGTGATGTTGAGCATCTTTTTATATACCTGTTGACTATTTGTTTGAATATTCTTTGGCATTGCCCTTCTTTGAGATTGGAATGAAAACTGACCTTTTCAGTCCTGTGGCCACTGCTAAGTTTTCCAAATTTGCTGGCATATTGAGTCAGCACTTACACAGCATCATCTTTTAGAATTTGAACTATCTCAACTGGGGATTACATTACCTCCACTAGCTTTGTTCATAGTGATGCTTCCTAAGACTCACCTGATTTCACATTCCAGGATGTCTGGCTCTAGGTGAATAATCACACCATTGTGGTTATCTGGACCATGAATATCTTTTTTGTATAGTTCTTCTGTATATTCTTGCCACCTCTTCTTAATATCTTCTGCTTCTGTTAGGTTCACACCATTTATGTTCTTTATTGAGCCCATTTTTGCATGAAATGTTCCCTTGGTATCTCTAATTTTCTTGAAGAGATCTCTAGTCTTTTCATCCTATTGTTTTCCTCTATTTTTTTCATTGATCACTGAAGAAGGCTTTCTTATTTCTCCTTGTTATTCTTTGTAACTCTGCATTCAAATGGATATATCTTTTCTTTTCTCCTTTGCCTTCAGATTCTCTTCTTTTCTCAGCTTTGTAAGGCCTCCTCAGAAAACCAGTTTGCATTTTTTTGCATTTACCCCCCTTATGGCAGAAGATGAAGAGGATCTAAAGAGCCTCTTGATGAAAGTGAAAGAGGAGGGTGAAAAAGCTGTCTTAAAACTCAACATTCAGAAAACAAAATCATTGCATCTGGTTCCATCACTTCATGTAAATAGATGGGGAAACAATGGAAACAGTGACAGACTTTATTTTCCTGGGGTCCAAAGTCACTGCACATGTTTGCTGCAGCCATGAAATTAAAAGATACTTACTCCTTGGAAGAAAAGCTATTACCAACCTAGCATATTAAGACTCAGAGACATTACTTTGCTAACAAAGGTCTGTCTCATCAAAGCTATGGTTTTTCCAGTGGTCATGTATGGATGTGAGAGTTGGACTATAATGGAAGTAGAGCACTGAAGAATTGATGCTTTTTTTAAAAAAAATTATTTTTACTTTATTTTACTTTACAGTACTGTATTGGTTTTGGCATAAATTGACATGAATCTGTCACAGGTGTACTGTGGTGTTGGGGAAGACTCTTGAGAGTCCCTTGTATTGCAAGGAGATCCAACCTAATGGAAATCAGTCGTGAATATTCATTGCAAGGACTGATGCTGAAACTGAAACTCCAATACTTTGGGCACCTGATCCAAAGAACTGACTCCCTGGGAAAGACCCTGATGCTGGGAAAGATTGAAGGCAGGAAGAGAAGGGGACAGTAGAGGATGAAATGGTTGGATGGCATCACCAACTTAATGGACAAGAGTTTGAGCATGCTCTGGGAGTTGGTGAGGACAGAGAAGCTACTGAGCAACTGAACTGAACCGACAGTTTATATTCTTGGAGAAATGGATATTCTAGTGTTTTTCTGCATTCTTAAACTAAAAGCATAATTGAGAACACTCTAAATGTCTGCTGTGTGCCAAAGATAGGAATAACAGAAATCTTCATCAAGAAGGCATTGGTTAAAAAACATTTTAGAAAAGGAGATTACAGAGAATTGTTCTTTGGGGCCTGTTGGACTTGTTCTGTATTAAAGTAAAATGGCTAATTCTTTGCCTCTTCTCCATCATTGAAAATGGACCATCTCAGGTGTGAGCCGGGGAAGGCAATGGCACCCCACCCCAGTACTCTTGCCTGGAAAATCCAATGGACGAAGTAGCCTGGTGGGCTGCAGTCCATGGGGTCGCTAACAGTTGGACAGACTGAGCGACTTCACTTTCACTTTTCTCTTTCATGCATTGGTGAAGGAAATGGCAACCCACTCCAGTATTCTTGCCTGGAGAATCCCAGGGATGGGGGAGCCTGGTGGGCTGCCGTCTATGGGGTCACACAACGTCGGACACGACTGAAGTGACTTAGCAGCAGCAGCAGCAGCAGGTGTGAGCTTGGAGCAGGTTAGCCCTTTGAAGCTGAGATATACCTTAAAGGGACTGACACTGACAACACTGAAGGTCATACACTGATGACACTCCCAGAAGTTGAGCATAGATTTTTTTTTCTTGCATTTCCATGTCCATCAAGGTTTACCTGTGATGCTTGCATCCATTACCTCATATGCCTTAATGAAGAAGCCCCTCTAGGAACCACATGGGCATCTCTTCCCAGAGAAAAAAAGAAAGGCCTAGTGAGAAGAACTTCAGATTCTGTTGCCTCACCTTGCCCTGGGACATAACTGAATTAATTTTTTCATTGTCTACTCTTATTCTAAATTTTTCTCAGCCTCAGCTGGTCACGATGTGGGTCTTGGTGTCATACCTGGTGGGGGTAAATCAGATCTTATTACTGAGGCTTCTGAGTCACCATTGTGTGTCTCATTCTGAGATTACTGCTGTTTTTAAGGTATTATTAAAATTGGACAAGGGAGCAAACAAATGGGGAAACAATGGAAACAGTGACAGACATAATTTTTTTAGGCTCCAAAATCACTGCAGATTGTGACTGCGGCCATGAAATTAAAAGACGCTTGCTAATTGGAAGAAAAGTTATAAGTAACCTAGGCAGCATATTTAAAAAACAGAGACATTACTTTGCCAACAAAGGTCTGTTTAGTCCAGGCTATGTTTTTTTCAGTAGTCATGTATGGATGTCAGAGTTGGACTATAAAGAAAGCTGAACACCGAAAAAGTAATGCTTTTGAATTGTGGTGTTGGAGAAGACTCTTGAGAGTCCCTTGGACTGTGAGGAGATCCAACCAGTCCATCCTAAAGGAAATCAGTCGTGAACATTCATTGGAAGGACTGATACTAAAGCTGAAACTCTAATACTTTGGCCACCTGATGGGAAGAAATGACTCATTTGAAAAGATCCTGATACTGGGAAAGATTTAAGGTGGGAGGAGAAGGGGATGACAGAATGACATGTTTGGATGGCATCACCGACTGAATGGACATGAGTTTGAGTAAACTCTGGGAGTTGGTGAGGGACAGGAATGCCTGGCTGCTGCAGTCCATGGGGTCGCAAATATTCAGACATGACTGAGTAACTGAACTGAACTGAAGAGTGTACTGAGCAGTATTACCACCTATTTCTTCCTGTGCCCATTGGTTAACAGCAATGCAATCCTAGTTCCCCTTTCAAAAATAGGAAGTACAAATTTCCTAAAGGAGTCTTTGGGAGTGGTAATAAGTGGGACCACCCCTACTCTTGGCATCAGTATCATATATACATCCAACTGGTGATGCAGTACTAAATAGGAACTTTGATTCAACTATTAACTGCAAGTTTTCAATCAATATTGTCAGTAGCTTACACGTAAGCTCTGTCAGTCCTTCCTGTGAATGCAGAATGATACAGCCAGTGGATCTCATGATCATTAGCTGGTCTTACACCCCCTAGTTCTGATGCCTTTTTCTGTGGGATTACATGCTGGTGGAGCAAACACTCTGTAAGACCCTGGGTGGTTGTGCTGACTAAGGTCAGGAATAAAGCAGGTAAACCTTTATCTGGGAT
This sequence comes from Oreotragus oreotragus, assembly GCA_006410675.1. Taxonomy (NCBI): domain Eukaryota; kingdom Metazoa; phylum Chordata; class Mammalia; order Artiodactyla; family Bovidae; genus Oreotragus; species Oreotragus oreotragus. Next base: position 89,339 of record SJYX01005808.1, on the reverse strand, counting down.
ATGTATCTACTTTAGTCAAAATACATGAGTTGTTTTAAAAAAGATAAGCAACTATGGCTGGCTGATGGCATGACTTTCTCTGGAACACTAGGGGCCCATGAGGTAATTTTCCCATTGAGACTTTTCATGAATGTAGCACTTTTGTACAAATACGACTACGTTCTTTCATTTTCTTGAACATCGTAGGGTCTGCCAGGTTGTGTGGCCCAAACAGCAGGGCTATTGTGGAGTAGCCTGCACTACTTGTGGATACTTTTCAGCTCCATGTATCCCCTCCAAATTAAAACCCTTTGTGTTATTCATCATAAGATCCTAAGTTCCTCATATACAGATTGTGCGTTTTCTGGGATTTGAAGAAACCTCCAACATTGTCCTTCTTCCTCTGTGGCAGGAGATGTAACTGACAATCATTTTTCTTAAGATGGGATGTCCTTGATTGCTAGGTCCTTAAATTTTACTGATGTGACTGGCCTCTGATCATTCTTCCTAATGATGGTGCGAGTTTAGTAGATCCTTGCTGTTCTTTTTCCTTTGAGTTCTTTGTTTTCTACTATCTCCACAATTTGCTGAAGCCTGGCCTGTTTCAGTAGTTTTATTTTGTGTAAAACCACAAAATAACAAGTGTTGGCAAAGACATGGAAAAATTCGAACTCTCTTGCATTGCTCGTGGTGATGTAAAATAGTGTAGCCCCTGTGGGAAATAGTTTGCAATCTCTCAAAAAACAAATAAACAGAATTATTGTATGATCCATCATTATACTTCTGAATATATACCCAGATAAAAGAAAAGACTTTAACAGATATTTGTACACCTATGTTCATGACAGCATTATTCACAATAGCCAAATTGTGGAAACAATCCAACTTTCCACTGATGAACAGACAAATATATACATGTATACAAGGGACTATTATTCAGCCTCAAAAGTAATCAGATTCTGATGAATGCTATAATATGGATGATCTTAAAGGCATTATGCTAAGTAAAATAAACTAGTCACTAAAGGAAAAAAATATTGAATGAACCCACTTAAATAAGGTATATAAAGTAGTCAAATTCATAGAAACAGAAATTAGAATGGTGGTTTCCAGTGGTTGGGGGAGGGTGGAAAGGGGGTTTATTATTTAACAGGTATACAGATTCCAAACTAGAAAGATGAGAAAGTTCTGGGCATGGATGCTAGTGATCGTTGCACAACCATGTAAATATAGTTAATTCCACCAATTTGTCCACTTAAATATGGTTAACTTTATGCTGTGTATAGTTTCACTTCTTTGTTTGCATACTCAGTTGTTTCCAACTCTCTGTGACCCTACGGACTATAGCCTACCTGGCTCCTCTGTCCATGGGATTTCCCAGGCAAGAATACTGGAGTGGGTTGCCACTTCCTCCTCCAGGGGATCTTCCTGACCTAGAGATCAATTCCACGTTTCTTGCATTGGCAGGCAGATTCTTAGTTTACTAATGTATATATATAGTTTACTATATATGCTATATAGTTTACTAATATATATTTGTCCATTTTCCAAAAATAAAAAATATATAAATATTTTGTGTTCCTTCATCTCAAATGATACCATGTAATATTGCATGCTCTCAACATTTTGTGAACTACATAACAATTCATTAAATAATAATCTCATAACAATAAATACCAATAAAATATTCATTCAGAATGGTATAAAATGTATTTTTTTTCACTAAAGCATAATGTCATTAACATTTGAGGTTGATTAATAATCCTTCCCCAAATAATAATAATATTTTCTCACATTCTCTACAGTTTCTGGACTAATTATAGCATGACAAAGTTGATTTTCAAGACATCTAAGTATCTTCTCTGTCTTTACTCTGTATCAGTCACTTCCTGCTGTCGTATTACTTATTTACTTCAATATTTTGTTATAATAGAGGGTAAACTACATGAGGAAGAGATTTGTCCTTTTTATTCACTCAAATAATTCCATCCCACTCTCTATAAGGGTGCTGGAAATATAATAGAGTTCCTAATAAAGTGGTCAAATAGTAATAAATGTAATTTTCTTACTCTTGATTTCAAGTGATTATATTACTAGACACTGTTCACTGGATGCTATTCACTTGTTAGGGCTTCTCTGATAGCTCAGTTAGTTAAGAATCCACCTGCAGTGCAGAAGATCCCAGTTTGATTCCTGGGTTGGGAAGATCCCCTGGAGAAAGGAAAAGACTACCCACTCCAGTATTCTGGCCTAGAGAATTCCATGGACTGTATAGGTCATGGGATTGCAAAGAGTCAGACATTACTGAATGACTTTCACTCACTCATTTATTCACCTGTTAAGTAAAATGGGTTATGAATTTTAACTCAATATATGTAAGCAATTGCAATTACTAGATGTATTTATGAATTTTGCTTATTAAAGTGCAATTTTTTTTTTTTTTGGTTGTGCAGTGAGGCTTATGGGATCTTAGTTCCCCAACCAGGAATCGAACCCAAGCCCTCAGCAGTGAAACTGCAGAATCCTAACCTCCGGACCACCAGGGAATTAGCTATACAGTTATTTAAAACAAATTTAAACTAATATTTTTTGTTTGTCTTCATGTGTTATTGACTATCTCTAGTTTCTGTATGCTCTCTTGGATTATTTTCAGAAATTCTGTGTTTGTAGCCAGACTCTATTCAGAAATCTGAATAAATTGTTCTTTGGGAATATGAAGTTATGGCAGCATTTCAATTGTACTTGTTTTCTGTTTGTCTATTTGTTTCTGTCTATGGTGATTCTATTGCATAATATTGTTACTTCTCTTGAAAAAATCTCTAGCACTATACGTGAATTGATTTGGATATCTGGATAGTTATGTAACTAGATGGAAACATTGGTGTGCAAATTTTCTTTATGATGTCAGTCCTGCCCTGTCATGAGTCTGTGTCTAGTTTGTATTTACCTCATCTGTAATTATGAAAGATCCAATTTTCAATGAGGTGAATGGATAAATATAGTAAACAGCTATTATATAGGAAACATCATATCAAAGTTTTTCTTTGTTACTGAATTTATGTTATTAGCTCCTAATATTCTGGTCTTGTAGAATAGCAAGAACTATAAGAACCAACAGTGCTCATCTCTGAGCCTTGTGTGTACTCTGTGAAGCAAATTCTTTAAAGCAACAGAAGCAACTTCAAATACATACCACTGATTTTTCAACAATCAGGAGTTAGTGTTAGGTTTATTCATTTGTTTTATTTCGTGTATAGCTTAAATGTTAACAATTTGTAAATCATCCTTCTATTTGCTGTTAACCTTATAAGTAATCCAGTTGTTATAATCTATTTTATTGTTGTCTTAGATTATTTAAATTCTAATATGAAGACTTGGCCAAATCACAAACAGCATAGTTGTTTTCTCTAGTCAGAGACTTGTAAACATTTATTCTCACAAAAGTATACTACTTGTCACCAAAGAAATTAGATGCATGGATAGAGATTACTCAGGGTAAAACTTTCACTGTAACTGACAAAACAAGGAAATGTGCTTCCCCAGTTGAAGGCTGGTTAATAGTGTTATCTCTATATACAAAGGATAGCCTATTAAACACAGAGCGAATTGGTATGACACAAATAAAAATACTTATTTTACCAACAGAATAAGACTTGCATAGATTTTAATATTAAAAATATATTTATATACTATTTGCAGAAAACATAATTAAAATGGAAATTGGATTTCCATTGAGAGTAGAAGAAAATAGCAATATTGAGTAAATTTATTGTTGCATGTATCTATGACATGTGACCGCAGCATAATTTGGCTGTAAAATTGGCTTTCTTACAAAAGTCAAAGACCCCAATTTTACCTTCAGTTTAAAGCAGAAGGTAGACATATATTATTGGGAGTTTTATATGAAAAAAAAATGATAGAATTTTAGTTATGTTTATTTCATGTTAGCTACTGAAAAATATAAACAATATATTTTAAAACAAGCAATATAATTTGATTATATGTTTTGGAAGGAAGTAACAAACACATTTGGCTTTGCAACATTCTTTACAATTATCAATATCTTATAGTAATTTTTCATAATTATATATTTACTTTGTTAATTAAACTACCATAAAAATGTCTCAAGCTATCACAGTGAGAACATGCTTTTATTTAGTATTTCTTGTTAGCCACAATAAGCATCTAAAATGTAGTTAGCCTTTGACATATGCTTTATATAAAGTTCTGTCACTGATTTTAATAATTCTAAAGAAAAGAATATATTAGCTCCACTTTCAGATTCAAAATACAAATGTACAGGCTTAGGTATAAAATACCTTTCACTAGTAAATACTGCTAGTATCTGAGACTCAAATTTACTAGAGATTCAGACATACTTTAATTTTGTAATGTTCCAAGACTTAAAACTGCTCCAGACTTTGCCGTATTTTCTGACATAGTTCTAAAAACTAATGTAGCTATAATAGCAACGTAAATTATCAGACCATGAGATGAGCTTTAAAGTCGATTTTTAACTATCTTTTTGCTAATATACTTAAAAAAAAAAAAAAAAAAACACTCTCAGTAGATAAAACATAGCCATGGGTCAAAATTCAAAAGTTCCAGGGACTAAATATTTACAGTGAATCCTTGTTATACCCTGGACCCCTCATAACATTGTTCCCTTTCCTAGGGCAGCTTTTGTTATCAGTTCTTCCTGAGTGTGTAACTAGAGACAATTTATTCAGAGAAAAACAAATAATTATATAGTCTTGACCAGAACTGTTACTTCTCTTGATTTAATCTTTACTAACTTAATTTATATGCACTGTTTTATCTATGGATGGATAGATATGATTATTTATCAGTTCAGTTCAGTCGCTCAGTTGTGTCCAACTATTTGTGACCCCATAAATCGCAGCACGCCAGGCCTCCCTGTCCATCACCAACTCCCGGAGTTCACTCAGACTCACGTCCATTGAGTCAGTGATGCCATCCAGCCATCTCATCCTCCGTCACCCCCTTCTCCTCCTGCCCCCAATCCCTCCCAGCATCAGAGTCTTTTCCAATGAGTCAACTCCTCACATGAAGTGGCCAAAGTACTGGAGTTTCAGCTTTAGCATTATTCCTTCCAAAGAAATCCCAGGGTTGATCTCCTTCAGAATGGACTGGTTGGATCTCCTTGCAGTCCAAGGGACTCTCAAGAGTCTTCTCCAACACCACAGTTCAAAAGCATCGATTCTTCGGCGCTCAGCTTTCTTCACAGTCCAACTTTCACATCCATACATGACCACAGGAAAAACCATAGCCTTGACTAGGCGGACCTTAGTCGGCAAAGTAATGTCTCTGCTTTTGAATATACTATCCAGGTTGGTCATAACTTTTCTTCCAAGGAGTAAGCGTCTTTTAATTTCATGGCTGCAGTCACCATCTGCAGTGATTTTGGAGCCCAAAAAAATAAAGTCTGACACTGTTTCCACTGTTTCCCCATCTATTTCCCATGAAGTGATGGGACCGGATGCCATGATCTTCGTTTTCTGAATGTTGAGCTTTAAGCCAACTTTTTCGCTCTCCTCCTTCACTTTCATCAAGAGGCTTTTTAGCTCCTCCTCACTTTCTGCCATAAGGGTGGTGTCATCAGCATATCTGAGGTTATTGATATTTCTCCCGGCAATCTTGATTCCAGCTTGTGTTTCTTCCAGTCCAGCGTTTCTCATGATGTACTCTGCATATAAGTTAAATAAGCAGGGAGACAATATACAGCCTTGACGTACTCCTTTTCCTATTTGGAACCAGTCTGTTGTTCCATGTCCAGTTCTAACTGTTGCTTCCTGACCTGCATACAGATTTCTCAAGAGGCAGGTCAGGTGGTCTGGTATTCCCATCTCTTTCAGAATTTTCCACAGTTTATTGTGATCCACACAGTGAAAGGCTTTGGCATAGTCAATAAAGCAGAAATAGATGTTTTTCTGGAACTCTCTTCCTTTTTCCATGATCCAGCGGATGTTGGCAATTTGATCTCTGGTTCCTCTGCCTTTTCTAAAACCAGCTTGAACATCAGGAAGTTCATGGTTCATGTATTGCTGAAGCCTGGCGTGGAGAATTTTGAGTATACTTTACTAGCATGTGAGATGAGTGCAATTGTGCAGTAGTTTGAGCATTCTTTGGCACTGCCTTTCTTTGGGATTGGAATGAAAACTTACCTTTTGCAGTCCTGTGGCCACTGCTGAGTTTTCCAAATTTGCTGGCATATTGAGTGCAACACTTTCACAGCATCATCTTTCAGGATTTGAAAAAGCTCAACTGGAATTCCATCACCTCTACTAGCTTTGTTCATAGTGATCCTTTCTAAGGCCCACTTGACTTCACATTCCAGGATGTCTGGCTCTAGATGAGTGATCACACCATCATGATTATCTGGGTTGTGAAGATCTTTTCTGTACAGTTTTTCTGTGTATTCTTGCCATCTCTTCTTAATACCTTCTGCTTCTGTTAGATCCATACCATTTCTGTCCTTTATCGAGCCCATCTTTGCATGAGATGTTCCCTTAGTATCTCTAATTTTTTGAAAAGATCTCTAGTCTTTCCCATTCTGTTCTTTTCCTCTATTTCTTTGCATTGATCTCTGAAGAAGGCTTTCTTATCTCTTCTTGCTATTCTTTGGAACTCTGCATTCAGATGCTTATATCTTTCCTTTTCTCCTTTGCTTTTGGCTTCTCTTTTCACAGCTATTTGAAAGGCCTCCCCAGACAGCCATTTTGCTTTTTTGCATTTCTTTTCCATGGGGATGGTCTTGATCCCTGTCTCCTGTACAGTGTCTCGAACCTCCTTCCATAGTTCATCAGGCACTCTATCTATGAGATCTAGGCCCTTAAATCTATTTCTCACTTCCACTGTATAATCATAAGGGATTTGATTGAGGTCATACCTGAATAGTCTAGTGGTTTTCCCTACTTTCTTCAATTTAAGTCTGAATTTGGTAATAAGTAATTCATGATCTGAGCCACAGTCAGCTCCTGGTCTTGTTTTTGTTGACTGTATAGAGCTTTTCCATTCTTTGGCTGCAAAGAACATAATCAATCTGATTTCAGTGTTGACCATCTGGTGATGTCCATGTGTAGAGTCTTCTCTTGTGTTTTGGAAGAGGGTGTTTGCTATTCTTTATGGATAGATATTAAAAATAAAACTACGTAACTAGACAGATGTTTCAGTTCAGTTCAGTTACTCAGTCATGTCCGACTCTTTCCAATGCCATAGATTACAGCACACCAGGCCTCCCTGTCCTTCACCAACTCCCAGAGTTTACCCAAACTCATGTCCATTGAGTCAGTGATGCCATCCAACCATTCATCCTCTGTCGTCCCCTTCTCCTCCTGCCTTCCTTCTTTCCCAACATCAGCATCTTTTCAAATGAGTCAGCTCTTCACATCAGGTAGTGAAAGTATTTGAGTTTCAGCTTTAGCATAAGTCCTTCCAGTGAACACTCAGGACTGATCTCCTTTAGGATGGACTGGTTGGATCTCCTTGCAGAGAGATAGGTATGCAGAATCTGGAGAAACTGTCCTTTTTGGGTCATCATGCTATGGTAGTAACTCAGTCATACTTTCTTTTTTTGTGTTTATTGGTTTCTGCCTGTCGTAATTCTGATGTATAAGCTTTACCAAGTGTTGCAGTGATGTTAAGGGTTCCACAAAGCCTGTGATAGGAGAACGCAGCCAGTCAGTGATTTATCAAAATATTCCTCATTAAGTCCCTTTTTAATAGGACTTTTTGTTACTCTTGACATTGAGTAGAGCTTCGCTGGGCAAGGAATTGAAAGTGAGGCTAAGGTTTCAGCCACTTTGAAGATCTACAGTTGGGAAACATGTAATGGCAACCCACTCCAGTATTCTTGCCTGGAAAATCCCATGGACCGAGGAGCCTGGTGGTCCAAGGGGTTGCAAAGAGTTGGACATGACTGAGTGACTTTGCTTTCACTTTCAGATACCTTAGAGGAAGCCAATTGGATAAAGAGAGAGGTTTGGAGGGTGAGGTGCAACTTAGAAAGTAAGAAGTAGTGTTTCCATGTGTTAATTGTGAAAGTGTTTAGTGTCCAGATAATGCAGGGCTTTCTCAGTCATGTGAGCTATTTAGATAGCACATAAATATCATGGAAGATTTTGAAAGGAATGATGGGACCAAATGAAGGAGTTCAAAAGTTCACAAAATAGTGAATTAACCTTAGTGTGAGAAGTGAGAGAGACAGACACAAAATGATTGATAGGAAGATGGCATAGAAATTGAGGCAAGATTTGACATAAGTCTTTACAAAGTGGTGGCATTTGACATGGAGGGCAAAGGTTTTCAGAGAAGATAGGAAATTAAAATTGGTAAAAATGGTAGTGATTTTGAAAACCAAGTGAGAGCCTCTGTCAGTGCCTTGTGCTTCTTATCTGGCATGCTTCTCTGTGTTCTGGAAGAGAGCAGACCACCCTAGTTTATCTCATGAGAACAGAGAACGGAAAGACGGGATCTGGGGACCCAGTGTGTGGTCCAGTTTGCTGGATTTGATACAATTCCTTTAGTTCTTTTTAGAAAACAGTTATCTGTTTTTTGTTTTTTTCTTAGAGATTAATTCCTAAAAACCAGATATAAGAACTGAGGTAGAATACAGTAAGAGTTTGTTTATGTCATATACTGATTCCTCACTACCAGAATCCTCCTCTGAAATCCTAATTCTTATTTCTAGCAGCCACTGTTTCCAGAGCACAACCCTCTCCAGGGTTCAGTAGGCAAATCAAATTCCTTCTTTGCTGTCTTTGTTGTTGCTCTTCAGTTATCGACACATGTCCTTCTCTTTGTGAACTCATGGACTGCAGCACACCAGGCCTCTCTGTCCCTCACCATCTCCTGGAGTTTGCTCAGACTCATGCCCATTGAATCAGTGATGCCACTCAACTATCTCATCCTCTGTCACCCCCCTCTCCTCCTCCCCTCTGTCTTTCCCAGCATCATGATCTTTTCAAATGAGCCAGCTCTTAGCATCAGGTGGCCAAACTATTGCACTTTCAGCTTCAGCATCAGTCCTTCCAATGACTATTCAGGGTTGATGTCCTTTAGGATTGACTCGTTTGATCTCCTTGCTGTCCAAGGGACTCTCAAGAGTCTTCTCCAGCATCACATTTTGGAATCACCAGTTCTTTTGCACTCAGTCTTCTTTATGGTCCAACCATCACATCCATACCTGACTACTGGAAAAAGCATAGCTGTGACCATATGGACATTTGCCAGCAAAGTGATGTCTTTACTTTTTAATATGCTGCCTAGGTTTGTTGTAGCCTTCTTTTCAAGAAGTGTCTTCTAATTTGAAGGGTGCAGTCAACATCTGTAGTAATTTTGGAGCTGAGAAGAGAATGTCTGTCACAGTTTCCATTGTTTCCCCATCTATTTGCATTGAAATTGATGCAAATCATACTGTTGGCAATTTGATCTCTGGTACTTCTGCCTTTCCTAAACCCAGCTGTACATCTGGAAGTTCCCTATTCAAATACTTCTGAAATCCAGCTTGAAGAATGTTGAGGGTAACCTTACTAGCTTGGGAAGCGAGTGAAATTGTCTGATAGTTGGAACAATTTTTAGCACTGCCCTCCTTTGGAATTGGGATAAAAATTGACATTTTCCAGTCCTAGGGCCACTGCTGGGTTTTCCAGATTTGCTGACATGTTGAGTGCAGCACTTTAACACTGTCAACTTTTAGTATTTTAAATAGCCCAGCTGGAATTCAGTCACTTAAACTAGCTGTATTGATGGTAATGCTTCCCAAGGCCACTTGACTTCACACTCCAGATGTCTGGTTCTAGATGTGTGACCACACCACCATGGTTATCCTGGTTATCAAGACCTTTTTTGTACAGTTCTATGTACATGGTGTATGGCTGAGTTTTAAAGGGTAGACCACAAGCTTTTTTCTTCAACTATTCTAGACAATTCTTTTCTAGCATTTAATGTTTGGATATGAAGTATGATGATTTCCATTTTTAAAACTCTTTTTCCATACACGGATGCTTGAATGACTTTGTCTTTCTGTTTAAATTTCCAAGCTTTTAATGTCTTATAAGGAAAATTCCTCTTGTCAGATATAATTGTTAAAATTATAGCAATTAATTTTGATAACTATTCTCCTGAGAGTCACATGTATTCTTTAGTTTTACATCATTTTTCTGTAAATATATTTAAAATAATGATAGACCGAGCTGGATGAATACAAGAAATAGTATTTAATGCTTAAATAAAGTTATTCTATAACACAAGATAATTGGAATCCCAGAGAATCTCTCTCTCTCCTTCTTCATGGTGAATTCCTACATTTATGGGGTTTCATCTTGAAGGTGAAAAGCAGATGCTATCACTAATTGTTGTTTCTGTCACTAATTTTTGGAACCCACTAGTGTCCGTCTTTCTTAAATGAATTCCACAGCAGGCCTTGTGTGTGTGTGTGTGTGTGTGTGTGTGTGTGTGAGCGCGCGCTCAGTCACACCAGTCTTGTCTGACTCTTTGTGACCCCATGGACTGTAGTCCCTCAGGCTCTTCCGACCATGGGTCTTTTTCGCAGCAAGAATACTGGAATGGCTTGCCATGCCCTCCTCCAGAGGATCTTCCCAACCCAAGAAATGAACCCAAGAGTCTCTTTTGTCTCCTGCATTGCTGGCAGATTCTTTACCTATTGAGCCATCAGGAAGCCCAAAGCAGGCCTTGGATTGTATCCAAATAAGCCTATTACTGCAGAGCCTGCTATCTCCAATTCCCAGAGCAGCAGTCTTCTTTTCTTGTACCCTGTACTTCAGTTGTTCTGCAAAAGACCTTGCTGCTGGGAACCACAGAGGGCAAGAGGAGAAGGGCCCGACAGAGGATGAGATGGTTGGATGGCTTCACTAATTCAATGGACTTGAGTTTGAGCAAACTGTGGGATATAGTGAGGACAGAGAAGCCTGTCATGCTGCCTTCCATGGTGTTGCCAAGAGTCAGACATGGCTGAGTGAACACAAATGACAAGGTGGCTCTGACAGTTTGGCAGACAGACACTAGTGTTGCCTCCAGTTACAGCTGCTTACTGGCACAGTTGTTAATCCTTCCTGCCCTTAGTGTTTGCTAGACTTACTGATTGATTTCTTATAAAAACTATGGCAGAAATTATGGGATGTCAGGCTGAAATTAAGTTATCAAAATTGATGGCCACCAAAGCGGTCTTTGTTGTTGTCTTATCTTTGCCTTGCATTGTCCGACGGAAGCCATAAACTGTGACATTAGGAAAGCTCCAGGAGATATCCACATGATGAGAAACTGTCCTACCAATAACCACAGGGCAACGGGGATGCAGACTCTTACTCTCAGTTAAGCCTTCAGAGAAGACCACAGCTTTGGTTGACATCCTGACTGCAAGTTCATGGTGAACATTGAGCCCAAGACATGTGCTTAATCGTGACTGGTTTCCTGCACCACAGAAACTTAGCTAAAGGATGTTGAGTATTTTGACCTCCTAAGTGTTGATGTACTATTTTCCACAGTGTAGGTTAAAAATACAGTGTTTTTCCTGTTTAAATTATTCTTCTCTCCAACTCAGTAAGAGTAGTATTCCCATATACTAGGGTGGGGGAACCAATTAGAATACAATTAATCACTGACAACTTTTGTAATCAAAGTAATTACCCAAATTAGTCAAAAGTAGATAGGTCCTATGTTATCTGGCCTGTAATTTGACGATCTGATTCAATCTGAACTGATTTTGTTTTTTCAAAATTTTTCCTGGATTATCCTTTACCCGTGTAAATTCCCACATGTTATTCTTGTTTCTGTCACTGTTGTTGTTGCTGTTATTCAATTTTACAGAAATTCTTCAAGAGCTAGGCTTTATTCAAATGAAGCAAAGAACTAAAGTTGGGAGAGATATAGATATTCTTAATTTCCTTTTTTTAGACTAGTTTTAAAAAGCAATGAAAATTGCAGGGATATTTCAGTATATAGCTCCTTTAGGTCAATAACAAAAGTAAAAAGATCTAATGCATGTATATTTTATATGTCATTTTTGGGAATTGAAAACAGAGACTATATCAGTCTCTTTTGGAAAATACCTTAACATTTTGAAGTCATTAGAAAAAAGATTATATGATGCCAATGCAAAAAACAACAACAACAACAACAAACTGATTTAGGGTAATTGTGTGTTTCCAAATTTATTTTCATAAATATTTGTCTATTCTAAATTGCCCTTGACAAGCATTTTAAAAATGTTTTTGCTGTTAATATTGTTGTTTTAAAGCACCTCAGAAAGCTGTCATAAAAACAGCCTTCAAAATGTCATGAAATGTTAAATCACAATGTCAGATAGGAAGTTCATGAAGTCAAAAGGTCAGGATTTTAAAAACTGCCAGAGACTATGTGATACATGCTGTTATGTTGAGTGAAAATTAATCCTTCAGTTCAGATCAGTTGCTCAGTCGTGTCCAACTCTTTGTGACCCCATTGACAGCAGAATGTTAGGCCTCCCTGTCTATCACCAACTCCCAGATTTTACTCAAACTCATATCCATCGAGTGGGTGATGCCATCCAACCATCCTCTGTTGTCCCCTTCTCTCTCCACCTTCAATCTTTCCCAGCATCAGGGTCTTTTAAATGAGTCAGTTCTTCACATCAAGTGGCCAAAGTATTGGAGTTTCAGCTTCAGCATCAGTCCTTCCAATGAATATTCAGAACTATTTTCCTTTAGGATGGACTGGTTGGATCTCCTTGCTGTCCAAGGGACTCTCAAGAGTCTTCTCCAATACCACAGTTCAAAAGCATCAATTCTTTGGCACTTAGCTTTCTTTAAAGTCCAGCTCTCAAATCCATACATGACTACTGGAAAAACCATAGCTTTGGCTAGACGGACCTTGTTGTCAAAATAATGTCTCTGCTTTTAAACATGTTGTCTAGGTGGGTCATAGGTTTTCTTCCAAGGAGCAAGAGTCTTTTAATTTCATGGCTGCAGTCACCATCTGCCATGATTTTGGAGCCTAAGAAAATAAAGCCTCTCATTGTTTCCATAGTTTCCCCATCTACATGCCATGAAGTGATGGGATTGGATGCTGTGATCTTAGATTCCGGAATGTTGAGTTTTAAGCCAAATTTTTCACTCTCCTCTTTCACTTTCATCAAGAGGCTCTTTAGTTCTTCTTCACTTTCTAAAATAAGAGTGGTATCACCTGCATATCTGAGGTTATTGATATTTCTCCTAGTGATCTTGATTTTAGCTTGTGCTTCATCCAGCCTGGCATTTCACATGATGTACTCTCCATATAAGTTAAATAAGCAGGGTGACAATATACAACCTTGATGTACTCCTTTTCCTACTTGAAATCAGTCTGTTGTTCCATGTTCAGTTCTAACTGTTGCTTCTTGACCTGCATACAGATTTCTCAAGAGGCAGGTCAGGTGGTCTGGTATTCTCATCTCTTGAATAATTTTCCAGTTTGTTGTGATCCACACAGTTAAAAGCTTTGTCATAGTCAATGAAGCAGAAATAGATATGTTTCTGGGACTCTCACTTTTTTTATGATGCAGTGGATGTTGGCAATTTAATCTCTGGCTTCTCTGCCTTTTTAAAATCCTGCTTGAACATCTGGAAGTTCATGGTTCACATACCGTTAAGTCATGGCTTGGAGAATTTTGAGCATTATTTTTGCAGTGTATGAGATGAATGCTTTTGTGCAGTAGTTTGAATCTTCTTTAGCATTGCCTTTCTTTGGGGTTGGAATGAAAACTGACCTTTTCCAGTCCTGTGGCCACTGCTAAGTTTCCAAATTTAGTGGCATATTGAGTGCAGCACTTTCATAGCATCATATTTTAGGATTTGAAATAGTTCAATTGGAATTCCATCACCTCCACTAGCTCTGTTCATATAAGGCCCACTTGACTTTGCATCCCAGCATGTCTGGCTCTAGGTGAGTGACCATACCAATGTGGTGATCTGGGTGATGAAGATATTTTTTGTGTAGTTAACTGTATTCTTGACACCTCTTCTTAATATCTTCTGCTTCTGTTAGGTCCATACCATTTCTGTCCTTTATTGTGCCCATCTTTGCATGAATATTCCCTTGGAATCTCTAACTTTCTTGAAGAGATCTCTATTCTTTCCCATTCTATTGTTTTCCTCTATTTCTTTATGTTGATTACTGAGGAAGGCTTTCTTATCTTTGTTATTCTTTTGATCTCTACATTCAAATGGGTATATCTTTCCTTTTCTCCTTTGCCTTTAGCTTCTCTTCTTTTCTCAGCTGTTTGTAAGGCCTCCTCAGACAACCAATTTGCCTTTTTACATGTCTTTTTCTTGTGGATGGTCTTGACAACTGCCTCCTTTACAATGTCATGACCCTCTCTCTGTAGTTCTTCAGGCACTCTATCAGGTCTAATCCCTTGAATCTATTTGTCATTACCACTGTATGACTTTAAGGGATGTGATTTACATCATATCTGAATGGTTTATTGGTTTCCCCTACTTTCTTCAATTTAAGTCTGAATTTGGCAATAAGGAGTTCATGATCTGATCCACAGTCAGCTCCAGTCTTGTTTTTGCTGAATGTATAGAGCTTTTTCACTGTTGACTGCAAAGAATATAATCAATCTGATTTCAATATTGCCCGTCTGGTGATGTCCATGTATAGAGTCTTCTCTTGTGTTGTTGGACGAGTGTGTTTGCTATGACCAGTACGTTCTCTTGGCAAAACTCTGTTAGCCTTTGCCCTGCTTCATTTTGTACTCCAAGGCCAAATTTGCTTGTTACTCCAGGTATTTTTTGACTTCCTACTTTTGCATTTCAGTCCCTTATCATGAAAAGGACATCTTTTTAAGGTATTAGTTGTAAATGGTCTTGTAGGTCTTCATACTGTTCAACTTCAGCTTCTTTGGCATTACTAGTTGGAGCATAGACTGGATAACTGTGATGTCAAATGGTTTGCCTATGAATCAAACAGAGATCTTTCTGTTATTTTTGACATTGAATCCAAGTACTGCATTTAGGACACTTTTGTTTGCTCTGATGGCTACACCATTTCTTTTAAAGAATTCTTGCCCATAGTAGTAGATATAAGTCATCTGTGTTAAATTCACCCATTCAAGTCCATCTAAGTTCCCTGATTCCTAAAATGTGAGTTTTCACTCCTACCATCACCTTTTTTATCACTTCAAATTAATCCTTACAACTTTTTATTTTAAATTGACTGAAAAATACTTCAATAGATTACTAGTCTTCAACTTCATTTGGACTGGAGCAAGTTAGACTCAGTAAGTCATACTTCTAACCACAGATTCAACAAAGAAGGCTGTTCTTAATTTATGTGTAATGATAAATCTTTTAATCCTCTAAGTTCTGTGGTAGTCTTTTAAAAATATTCTAAAAAGTTTAGGCAGCAGAGTGGCCTTTAAGTCTTGGTTATAAACAAGGGTATTATGACTTATTTACTTGTAGATCACTGTTACATAGTAATGTTTTCATGTGCAAAACAAAAATATAGCACATGTGAGTTAAAACCTTCCCCAAGTCCCTCTTCTTACTATATACCAAAGATGTTTTGGTCAATATTGATCTAATATATCATTTGTGGACAGAGTAGTACAAAAAGTTAAAAAGAATGCAGATTTTTCTTCATCACCATTTTTTCCTCATTCTTGCTGCTCAAGCTTGTGATTGAAACTGTCATCCAAACTTCTTGATAAATTTTTTAAACCACAGAAGTGAAGATCTTATCAACCCAGTAATAGTCCTTTGCAGTCTTTCAGTCTCCCCTGTCCTTGGGATTTTCCAGGCAACCAACTGGGTTGGTTGCCATTTCATTCTCCAGGGGCTCTTCCTGACCCAGGGGTCAAACCTGGATCTCCCATATTGGAGGCAGGTTCTTTACCATCTGAGCTACCAAGGAAGAATGTTGTAATTTTTTCAAACCCCACTGAATAAATAGAAGAGGAAACATATTGACTTCTGTAAATGAGTGTGATAGGCAGTGAATGGGCAATGGGGTGGTAAGGTAGTCACATAGGAGGACACTTAGGTGTCAAGTCCATGTGCATTTTGTTTTTTTCATCTTAAAGACTGAATGTCTTCTCAATTTCTCTTTAAAGCCTCCAGACTCTTTACTTTTTACTTTCTAGGAATTCTTCAGCTTTACCTAATTCTAGTCACACATGGTTTTCAGCAAAGTGATTTCTGAATGGAAGAAATAAGTGATAAAACAGAAATAACCGTAAACCTCAAAATAAGATAAAAAATTAAATTTTTCCAGATCTTATGGAAATGTTTCCTTATTTCACTTTGGTGAACATTGAGTCTTCATTTCATTGAACTTTTATTACATAAAAGCTTTATTATATTTAACCACCTTTTTCTTACTTTGATCTACATAGAGTTTCAGTTCAGTTCAGTCCAGTTCAGTAGCTCAGTTGTGTCCTACTCTTTGCAACCCCATGGACTGCAGCATGTCAGGCTTCCCTGTCCATCATCAACTCCTGGAGCTTACTCAAACTCATGTCCATTGAGTCAGTGATGCCATCCAACCATCTTATCCTCTGTTGTTCCCTTCTCCTCCTGCCTTCAATCTTTCCCAGCATCAGGATCTTTTCAAATGAGTCAGTTCTTTGCATCAGGTATGCAAAGTATTGGAATTTCAGCATCAGTCCTTCTAATGAATATTCAGGACTGATTTCCTTTAGGATTCATTGGTTGGGTCTCCTTGCAGTCCAAGGGACTTTCAAGAGTCCTTTCCAACACCACAGTTCAAATGCATCAGTTCATCGATGCTCAGCTTTCTTTACAGTCCAATTCTCACATCCATATATGACTACTGGAAAAGACATAGCTTTGACTGGATGGACCTTTGTTGGCAAAGTTATGTCTACTTTTTAACATGCTGCCTAAATTGGTCTTAGCTTTCTAAGTGTAGAGTTTAGGGGATATAGAATACTTATTTTGTATTACCCATGAAAGGGAAGAATATGTACAGAAATGTACAGAAAGTACATAGACTTATGTTATGGATTGAATGTTTGTGTCTAGCCCCAGTTCATACCTTGAAATTATAATCTCTAAAATAATGCTATTAGTAGATTGGGCCTTGGGAAGTAATTAGGGCTAGATGAATCACTCAAGTAGAATCCCCATAATGAGATAAGTGATCCTATAAGAGGAGAAAGACACCAGAGTCTCCCTCTGTATTATATGAGGATATAGCAGGGAAAAAAAAAATCTGCAAGTCAGGAAGAGAGCTTGCACTGGAACCCAATCATTCTGATACCCTGATCTTGGACTACTCACCCTCTAGAACTGGGAGAGATAAATGTCTAAATTCTTAAGCCACCAATATATGGTGTTTTATTATAGTGGTCCAAGCTAAGGCAGAGATTAATACTTTAAGTGTGTCACATGACCACTTAATCAAATACTGAAGAATGTTTCTGGGATATCCACTTGTTCACCACACTTAACAATTATTTGAAAGTTTTATGAAACGGCATGGAAACTGAACTGAGCTGAAGAGACTTTGATGACTTTAAAGTACTCTATTGGAAATAGCAATGTACAGGGCACAGCATTTTGTTCAAAGATGCAAACCTGGAGTTGTTGGAACCATGGTCATTGCTTCATGAAATTTTGTCCAGTGAACCACAGTAATCTCTCATTTAATAAGCGGAAATAAAAGTGTGATTACTTTTGCCATTTTCTAAAATTACAAAATAGATGATCTATGTAACCAGTTCTGATGAAAGAAGCATAATAATGCTGCATTAGCAAGTGGAAGCCTAATTAACCAAATACAAGTAACAACTGAATAATTACTTCTAATATTAAAATAATTATTATATAATTACATAGCTTCAAATAAACTAAACTGCATTGTACAAAGCCCATCAAAAAGTAAATGTCACATCTTACTGTGTATAATTAAAACCCTGTACAGAACTTTCATTTTATTTATAGACAACTATATGTTAGTATTTTATTTTTTAACTGTATCATACTTTATAGAACTAGCTTTTTGTGTCAACAGATGAAATCTCTAATGAGTTATGATCAGAAAAAGGAATACAGATGTACTGTACATCAAATTATCCTTTCCTAATTAGCACAGCATCTGTTTGGCTGACAGTCTGAATGATGTTTTTTTTGTTTATTCTAAATTACCTGTATAATTTATGGATGTTTTGGTTGGAACTTGGCATATTCTTTTTATTTCTTTTCAAAAAAAGCAGGATAAACTAACCTTAGGTGAATTACCTATTCTATTATTAAACTAACCAAATAGTGTAAGTTGTATTATAAAAATGTAACCAAAAAACCAAAGACAAAAATATATTTCAAAGTATAAATATATGTGATTTGTGAAATCTGTATGACTATGTAACATCCTACAAAGAATATAAAGTAGAACTATGTATCTTAACTATTTTAAGAAATACATTATCTCAAGCATATTCCTGTATACAATAAAATTAAAATAAAAAGCTAACTGAGATTTACATGCTGCTGCTAAGTCACTTCAGTCGTGTCCGACTCTGTATGACCCCATAGACGGCAGCCCACCAGGCTCCCCCATCCCTGGGATTCTCCAGACAAGAACACTGGAGTGGGTTGTCATTTCCTTCTCCAATGCATGAAAGAGAAAAGTGAAAGTGAAGTCGCTCAGTCTGTCCGACTGTTAGCGACCCCATGGACTGCAGCCCACCAGGCTACTCCGTCCATTGGATTTTCCAGGCAAGAGTACTGGGGTGGGGTGCTGTTGCCTTTCCCGGAGATTTACATGAGAAAGTGATTAAAAACATTTTAGGACTTATGTGTATGTTAAAAATGCAATGACAGTCTAGAAATATCTGGAATATAGAAATAATATTGTGGACAAAAAAAATACCACCTGCTATTTCAATAAGCCAAGAATGTTGCAGCTATCAAGCCATCCCAGCTGCCCTCATGGCTATGCCCTGATAGGAATTCAGGATAGAGAAAAACAGGATACTGGTCCTAGATAGTTGAGATGCATATCAAAGGAATAATTTTAATGAGCCCAGACTCTTGCATCTTCCTATATAGTAAAGCACTGAAATCATTAACTTGAGATGCCTGATTTTGTGATTAGCTGTAATCTTTGGATATTCAGGACTTCCCTGGTGGCTCAGATGGCAAAGCGTCCGCCTACAATGCAGGAGACCAGGGTTCAATCCCTGGGTCGGGAAGATCTCCTGGAGAAGGAAATGGCAACCTACTCCAGTGTTCTTGCCTGGAAAACCCCATGGATGGGGAAACCTGGTAGGCTACAGTCCATGGGATCACAGAGAGTCAGACATGACTGAGTGACTTCACTTTCTTTCTTTCGATGTTCAACTACCTGTATTATTTTCAGCAAAAACTCCTATGTATCCTGGATCCCAGCTTATCTCTTTAGCAGTTCCTCAGAGCTATCTGAGAGCTGTATCCCAGGCTATAGTCCTTAGTCATACCCTGATTAAAACACAATTCTAAACTTTCAGATTGTGTAATTTTTGTTTTTCACTTGATAATATACTACAGAATAATTTGTCTTAAACTATATAACTAACAAGAACATACTATAAAACAGAAAATTCTATTCAATAATCTGTAATGACCTATATGAGAATAAAATCTAAAAACAAACTGATATATACATAGGTATAACTGACTCACTTTGCTGTATAGAAGAAATTAATACAACATTATAAATCAACTATACTGCAAAAAAGTTAATTAAAAATGAAATATTACAAAATATTACTTATTGGTGCAGAGATGAGCATACATATTGTGAAAAGATAAAAGATGCAAATACAGTTTCAATTACAAATAAAATGTACTATATGATACAGTTATCACTTATCAGTTCAGTTGCTCAGTTGTGTCCAACTTTTGTAACCCCATAAACTGCAGCACGCCTCCCTGTCCATCACAACTCCCAGAGTTTACTCAAAGTCATGTTGATTGAGTTGGTGATGCCATCCAACCATCTCATCCTCTGTCGTCGTCCCCTTCTCCTCCCAGCTTCAAACTTTCCCATCATCAGGGTCTTTTCCAATAGGTCAGTTCTTTGCATCAGGTAGGCAAAGTATTGGAGTTTCAGCATCAGTCGTTCTAATGAATATTCAGGACTGATTTCCTTTAAGATTGACTGGTTGGATACCCTTGTAGTCCAAAGGACTCTCAAGAGTCTTCTCCAACACCATAGTTCAAAAGCATCAGTTCTTCAGTGCTCAGCTTGCTTTGTGGTCCAACTCGCATATCCATACATGACTACTGGAAAAACCACAGCTTTGACTAGACGGACCTTTGTTGGCAAAGTAATGTCTCTGATACAAGTAGCACTTGAATGAGAAAATGACNGTTCTTCAGTGCTCAGCTTGCTTTGTGGTCCAACTCGCATATCCATACATGACTACTGGAAAAACCACAGCTTTGACTAGACGGACCTTTGTTGGCAAAGTAATGTCTCTGATACAAGTAGCACTTGAATGAGAAAATGACACTTTATATTAAATCTAAATTTATTCCTGATGCATTAAAGAGTTATTATTATTATTTTTTTTAGTCAGCCATCACATAACAGGAAAACATATGTAAAATTTTGCCTCCATAGATTGATTTAACATTAAAAGATAATTAGTACAAGTGACTGGCCAAGGGAACTATAACATTACCCATAGCTTGAATTAATTTTAAGGAGGCTATTTCCTAACTCTAGACCCCTGACCTCCCTTTACTTTAGAAAACTTGTCACTATAAATCCTTTCTCTACATCTTTGAAACATAAATCTTTTAAACAGCCTTTGCCTGTTTTACAACACAGGAATATCTTTCTCAAGGACTTGGGAGCCATCCTTTTGATAGGTAATCATCAAGAAAGATAGCACCTCTATCGCTCATTTCCTGTGGGGGAAGGCAGGAGCCTAACTTCTCTAGACAAGGGTACCTTACTCCAAGCTGCAAAATTGCTTCTAAACATGAAGCTAAAAGAACACTGATTTTTTTTTCAGCCAATAAGCAAACACAGAGGGAGTAAAGTAGTCTCATTCCAGCTTTTGAAACTGTATCATATTTTGCTTTTTCTTTGAGTTTCTGTATTTTCACTGAAGTATAGTTGATTTATGATGTTGTGTTACTTTCTGCCCTACAGCATAGTGATGTGGTTTTATGTATATAGATATTCTATTTTATACTATTTTCCAATAGGTTTTATTGAAGGATATTGAATATATTTCTCTATGCACTACAGTAAGACCATGTTTTTTATCCAACCTATAGGATGTTTTCAGACTCTTTTGTTGACCATGATGGCTACTCCATTTCTTCTAAGGGATTCCTCCCCACAGTAGTAGATTGCTTCTTGACCTGCATACAGATTTCTCAAGAGGCAGGTCAGGTGGTCTGGTATTCTCATCTCTTGAATAATTTTCCAGTTTGTTGTGATCCACACAGTTAAAAGCTTTGTCATAGTCAATGAAGCAGAAATAGATATGTTTCTGGGACTCTCACTTTTTTTATGATGCAGTGGATGTTGGCAATTTAATCTCTGGCTTCTCTGCCTTTTTAAAATCCTGCTTGAACATCTGGAAGTTCATGGTTCACATACCGTTAAGTCATGGCTTGGAGAATTTTGAGCATTATTTTTGCAGTGTATGAGATGAATGCTTTTGTGCAGTAGTTTGAATCTTCTTTAGCATTGCCTTTCTTTGGGGTTGGAATGAAAACTGACCTTTTCCAGTCCTGTGGCCACTGCTAAGTTTCCAAATTTAGTGGCATATTGAGTGCAGCACTTTCATAGCATCATATTTTAGGATTTGAAATAGTTCAATTGGAATTCCATCACCTCCACTAGCTCTGTTCATATAAGGCCCACTTGACTTTGCATCCCAGCATGTCTGGCTCTAGGTGAGTGACCATACCAATGTGGTGATCTGGGTGATGAAGATATTTTTTGTGTAGTTAACTGTATTCTTGACACCTCTTCTTAATATCTTCTGCTTCTGTTAGGTCCATACCATTTCTGTCCTTTATTGATTAAAATCCTGCTTGAACATCTGGAAGTTCATGGTTCACATACCGTTAAGTCATGGCTTGGAGAATTTTGAGCATTATTTTTGCAGTGTATGAGATGAATGCTTTTGTGCAGTAGTTTGAATCTTCTTTAGCATTGCCTTTCTTTGGGGTTGGAATGAAAACTGACCTTTTCCAGTCCTGTGGCCACTGCTAAGTTTCCAAATTTAGTGGCATATTGAGTGCAGCACTTTCATAGCATCATATTTTAGGATTTGAAATAGTTCAATTGGAATTCCATCACCTCCACTAGCTCTGTTCATATAAGGCCCACTTGACTTTGCATCCCAGCATGTCTGGCTCTAGGTGAGTGACCATACCAATGTGGTGATCTGGGTGATGAAGATATTTTTTGTGTAGTTAACTGTATTCTTGACACCTCTTCTTAATATCTTCTGCTTCTGTTAGGTCCATACCATTTCTGTCCTTTATTGTGCCCATCTTTGCATGAATATTCCCTTGGAATCTCTAACTTTCTTGAAGAGATCTCTATTCTTTCCCATTCTATTGTTTTCCTCTATTTCTTTATGTTGATTACTGAGGAAGGCTTTCTTATCTTTGTTATTCTTTTGATCTCTACATTCAAATGGGTATATCTTTCCTTTTCTCCTTTGCCTTTAGCTTCTCTTCTTTTCTCAGCTGTTTGTAAGGCCTCCTCAGACAACCAATTTGCCTTTTTACATGTCTTTTTCTTGTGGATGGTCTTGACAACTGCCTCCTTTACAATGTCATGACCCTCTCTCTGTAGTTCTTCAGGCACTCTATCAGGTCTAATCCCTTGAATCTATTTGTCATTACCACTGTATGACTTTAAGGGATGTGATTTACATCATATCTGAATGGTTTATTGGTTTCCCCTACTTTCTTCAATTTAAGTCTGAATTTGGCAATAAGGAGTTCATGATCTGATCCACAGTCAGCTCCAGTCTTGTTTTTGCTGAATGTATAGAGCTTTTTCACTGTTGACTGCAAAGAATATAATCAATCTGATTTCAATATTGCCCGTCTGGTGATGTCCATGTATAGAGTCTTCTCTTGTGTTGTTGGACGAGTGTGTTTGCTATGACCAGTACGTTCTCTTGGCAAAACTCTGTTAGCCTTTGCCCTGCTTCATTTTGTACTCCAAGGCCAAATTTGCTTGTTACTCCAGGTATTTTTTGACTTCCTACTTTTGCATTTCAGTCCCTTATCATGAAAAGGACATCTTTTTAAGGTATTAGTTGTAAATGGTCTTGTAGGTCTTCATACTGTTCAACTTCAGCTTCTTTGGCATTACTAGTTGGAGCATAGACTGGATAACTGTGATGTCAAATGGTTTGCCTATGAATCAAACAGAGATCTTTCTGTTATTTTTGACATTGAATCCAAGTACTGCATTTAGGACACTTTTGTTTGCTCTGATGGCTACACCATTTCTTTTAAAGAATTCTTGCCCATAGTAGTAGATATAAGTCATCTGTGTTAAATTCACCCATTCAAGTCCATCTAAGTTCCCTGATTCCTAAAATGTGAGTTTTCACTCCTACCATCACCTTTTTTATCACTTCAAATTAATCCTTACAACTTTTTATTTTAAATTGACTGAAAAATACTTCAATAGATTACTAGTCTTCAACTTCATTTGGACTGGAGCAAGTTAGACTCAGTAAGTCATACTTCTAACCACAGATTCAACAAAGAAGGCTGTTCTTAATTTATGTGTAATGATAAATCTTTTAATCCTCTAAGTTCTGTGGTAGTCTTTTAAAAATATTCTAAAAAGTTTAGGCAGCAGAGTGGCCTTTAAGTCTTGGTTATAAACAAGGGTATTATGACTTATTTACTTGTAGATCACTGTTACATAGTAATGTTTTCATGTGCAAAACAAAAATATAGCACATGTGAGTTAAAACCTTCCCCAAGTCCCTCTTCTTACTATATACCAAAGATGTTTTGGTCAATATTGATCTAATATATCATTTGTGGACAGAGTAGTACAAAAAGTTAAAAAGAATGCAGATTTTTCTTCATCACCATTTTTTCCTCATTCTTGCTGCTCAAGCTTGTGATTGAAACTGTCATCCAAACTTCTTGATAAATTTTTTAAACCACAGAAGTGAAGATCTTATCAACCCAGTAATAGTCCTTTGCAGTCTTTCAGTCTCCCCTGTCCTTGGGATTTTCCAGGCAACCAACTGGGTTGGTTGCCATTTCATTCTCCAGGGGCTCTTCCTGACCCAGGGGTCAAACCTGGATCTCCCATATTGGAGGCAGGTTCTTTACCATCTGAGCTACCAAGGAAGAATGTTGTAATTTTTTCAAACCCCACTGAATAAATAGAAGAGGAAACATATTGACTTCTGTAAATGAGTGTGATAGGCAGTGAATGGGCAATGGGGTGGTAAGGTAGTCACATAGGAGGACACTTAGGTGTCAAGTCCATGTGCATTTTGTTTTTTTCATCTTAAAGACTGAATGTCTTCTCAATTTCTCTTTAAAGCCTCCAGACTCTTTACTTTTTACTTTCTAGGAATTCTTCAGCTTTACCTAATTCTAGTCACACATGGTTTTCAGCAAAGTGATTTCTGAATGGAAGAAATAAGTGATAAAACAGAAATAACCGTAAACCTCAAAATAAGATAAAAAATTAAATTTTTCCAGATCTTATGGAAATGTTTCCTTATTTCACTTTGGTGAACATTGAGTCTTCATTTCATTGAACTTTTATTACATAAAAGCTTTATTATATTTAACCACCTTTTTCTTACTTTGATCTACATAGAGTTTCAGTTCAGTTCAGTCCAGTTCAGTAGCTCAGTTGTGTCCTACTCTTTGCAACCCCATGGACTGCAGCATGTCAGGCTTCCCTGTCCATCATCAACTCCTGGAGCTTACTCAAACTCATGTCCATTGAGTCAGTGATGCCATCCAACCATCTTATCCTCTGTTGTTCCCTTCTCCTCCTGCCTTCAATCTTTCCCAGCATCAGGATCTTTTCAAATGAGTCAGTTCTTTGCATCAGGTATGCAAAGTATTGGAATTTCAGCATCAGTCCTTCTAATGAATATTCAGGACTGATTTCCTTTAGGATTCATTGGTTGGGTCTCCTTGCAGTCCAAGGGACTTTCAAGAGTCCTTTCCAACACCACAGTTCAAATGCATCAGTTCATCGATGCTCAGCTTTCTTTACAGTCCAATTCTCACATCCATATATGACTACTGGAAAAGACATAGCTTTGACTGGATGGACCTTTGTTGGCAAAGTTATGTCTACTTTTTAACATGCTGCCTAAATTGGTCTTAGCTTTCTAAGTGTAGAGTTTAGGGGATATAGAATACTTATTTTGTATTACCCATGAAAGGGAAGAATATGTACAGAAATGTACAGAAAGTACATAGACTTATGTTATGGATTGAATGTTTGTGTCTAGCCCCAGTTCATACCTTGAAATTATAATCTCTAAAATAATGCTATTAGTAGATTGGGCCTTGGGAAGTAATTAGGGCTAGATGAATCACTCAAGTAGAATCCCCATAATGAGATAAGTGATCCTATAAGAGGAGAAAGACACCAGAGTCTCCCTCTGTATTATATGAGGATATAGCAGGGAAAAAAAAAATCTGCAAGTCAGGAAGAGAGCTTGCACTGGAACCCAATCATTCTGATACCCTGATCTTGGACTACTCACCCTCTAGAACTGGGAGAGATAAATGTCTAAATTCTTAAGCCACCAATATATGGTGTTTTATTATAGTGGTCCAAGCTAAGGCAGAGATTAATACTTTAAGTGTGTCACATGACCACTTAATCAAATACTGAAGAATGTTTCTGGGATATCCACTTGTTCACCACACTTAACAATTATTTGAAAGTTTTATGAAACGGCATGGAAACTGAACTGAGCTGAAGAGACTTTGATGACTTTAAAGTACTCTATTGGAAATAGCAATGTACAGGGCACAGCATTTTGTTCAAAGATGCAAACCTGGAGTTGTTGGAACCATGGTCATTGCTTCATGAAATTTTGTCCAGTGAACCACAGTAATCTCTCATTTAATAAGCGGAAATAAAAGTGTGATTACTTTTGCCATTTTCTAAAATTACAAAATAGATGATCTATGTAACCAGTTCTGATGAAAGAAGCATAATAATGCTGCATTAGCAAGTGGAAGCCTAATTAACCAAATACAAGTAACAACTGAATAATTACTTCTAATATTAAAATAATTATTATATAATTACATAGCTTCAAATAAACTAAACTGCATTGTACAAAGCCCATCAAAAAGTAAATGTCACATCTTACTGTGTATAATTAAAACCCTGTACAGAACTTTCATTTTATTTATAGACAACTATATGTTAGTATTTTATTTTTTAACTGTATCATACTTTATAGAACTAGCTTTTTGTGTCAACAGATGAAATCTCTAATGAGTTATGATCAGAAAAAGGAATACAGATGTACTGTACATCAAATTATCCTTTCCTAATTAGCACAGCATCTGTTTGGCTGACAGTCTGAATGATGTTTTTTTTGTTTATTCTAAATTACCTGTATAATTTATGGATGTTTTGGTTGGAACTTGGCATATTCTTTTTATTTCTTTTCAAAAAAAGCAGGATAAACTAACCTTAGGTGAATTACCTATTCTATTATTAAACTAACCAAATAGTGTAAGTTGTATTATAAAAATGTAACCAAAAAACCAAAGACAAAAATATATTTCAAAGTATAAATATATGTGATTTGTGAAATCTGTATGACTATGTAACATCCTACAAAGAATATAAAGTAGAACTATGTATCTTAACTATTTTAAGAAATACATTATCTCAAGCATATTCCTGTATACAATAAAATTAAAATAAAAAGCTAACTGAGATTTACATGCTGCTGCTAAGTCACTTCAGTCGTGTCCGACTCTGTATGACCCCATAGACGGCAGCCCACCAGGCTCCCCCATCCCTGGGATTCTCCAGACAAGAACACTGGAGTGGGTTGTCATTTCCTTCTCCAATGCATGAAAGAGAAAAGTGAAAGTGAAGTCGCTCAGTCTGTCCGACTGTTAGCGACCCCATGGACTGCAGCCCACCAGGCTACTCCGTCCATTGGATTTTCCAGGCAAGAGTACTGGGGTGGGGTGCTGTTGCCTTTCCCGGAGATTTACATGAGAAAGTGATTAAAAACATTTTAGGACTTATGTGTATGTTAAAAATGCAATGACAGTCTAGAAATATCTGGAATATAGAAATAATATTGTGGACAAAAAAAATACCACCTGCTATTTCAATAAGCCAAGAATGTTGCAGCTATCAAGCCATCCCAGCTGCCCTCATGGCTATGCCCTGATAGGAATTCAGGATAGAGAAAAACAGGATACTGGTCCTAGATAGTTGAGATGCATATCAAAGGAATAATTTTAATGAGCCCAGACTCTTGCATCTTCCTATATAGTAAAGCACTGAAATCATTAACTTGAGATGCCTGATTTTGTGATTAGCTGTAATCTTTGGATATTCAGGACTTCCCTGGTGGCTCAGATGGCAAAGCGTCCGCCTACAATGCAGGAGACCAGGGTTCAATCCCTGGGTCGGGAAGATCTCCTGGAGAAGGAAATGGCAACCT
The DNA here is from genome assembly GCA_006410675.1 of Oreotragus oreotragus. Classification (NCBI taxonomy): domain Eukaryota; kingdom Metazoa; phylum Chordata; class Mammalia; order Artiodactyla; family Bovidae; genus Oreotragus; species Oreotragus oreotragus. The sequence continues at coordinate 61,669 of SJYX01005808.1, read as the reverse complement.
ACTCCAGTGTTCTTGCCTGGAAAACCCCATGGATGGGGAAACCTGGTAGGCTACAGTCCATGGGATCACAGAGAGTCAGACATGACTGAGTGACTTCACTTTCTTTCTTTCGATGTTCAACTACCTGTATTATTTTCAGCAAAAACTCCTATGTATCCTGGATCCCAGCTTATCTCTTTAGCAGTTCCTCAGAGCTATCTGAGAGCTGTATCCCAGGCTATAGTCCTTAGTCATACCCTGATTAAAACACAATTCTAAACTTTCAGATTGTGTAATTTTTGTTTTTCACTTGATAATATACTACAGAATAATTTGTCTTAAACTATATAACTAACAAGAACATACTATAAAACAGAAAATTCTATTCAATAATCTGTAATGACCTATATGAGAATAAAATCTAAAAACAAACTGATATATACATAGGTATAACTGACTCACTTTGCTGTATAGAAGAAATTAATACAACATTATAAATCAACTATACTGCAAAAAAGTTAATTAAAAATGAAATATTACAAAATATTACTTATTGGTGCAGAGATGAGCATACATATTGTGAAAAGATAAAAGATGCAAATACAGTTTCAATTACAAATAAAATGTACTATATGATACAGTTATCACTTATCAGTTCAGTTGCTCAGTTGTGTCCAACTTTTGTAACCCCATAAACTGCAGCACGCCTCCCTGTCCATCACAACTCCCAGAGTTTACTCAAAGTCATGTTGATTGAGTTGGTGATGCCATCCAACCATCTCATCCTCTGTCGTCGTCCCCTTCTCCTCCCAGCTTCAAACTTTCCCATCATCAGGGTCTTTTCCAATAGGTCAGTTCTTTGCATCAGGTAGGCAAAGTATTGGAGTTTCAGCATCAGTCGTTCTAATGAATATTCAGGACTGATTTCCTTTAAGATTGACTGGTTGGATACCCTTGTAGTCCAAAGGACTCTCAAGAGTCTTCTCCAACACCATAGTTCAAAAGCATCAGTTCTTCAGTGCTCAGCTTGCTTTGTGGTCCAACTCGCATATCCATACATGACTACTGGAAAAACCACAGCTTTGACTAGACGGACCTTTGTTGGCAAAGTAATGTCTCTGATACAAGTAGCACTTGAATGAGAAAATGACACTTTATATTAAATCTAAATTTATTCCTGATGCATTAAAGAGTTATTATTATTATTTTTTTTAGTCAGCCATCACATAACAGGAAAACATATGTAAAATTTTGCCTCCATAGATTGATTTAACATTAAAAGATAATTAGTACAAGTGACTGGCCAAGGGAACTATAACATTACCCATAGCTTGAATTAATTTTAAGGAGGCTATTTCCTAACTCTAGACCCCTGACCTCCCTTTACTTTAGAAAACTTGTCACTATAAATCCTTTCTCTACATCTTTGAAACATAAATCTTTTAAACAGCCTTTGCCTGTTTTACAACACAGGAATATCTTTCTCAAGGACTTGGGAGCCATCCTTTTGATAGGTAATCATCAAGAAAGATAGCACCTCTATCGCTCATTTCCTGTGGGGGAAGGCAGGAGCCTAACTTCTCTAGACAAGGGTACCTTACTCCAAGCTGCAAAATTGCTTCTAAACATGAAGCTAAAAGAACACTGATTTTTTTTTCAGCCAATAAGCAAACACAGAGGGAGTAAAGTAGTCTCATTCCAGCTTTTGAAACTGTATCATATTTTGCTTTTTCTTTGAGTTTCTGTATTTTCACTGAAGTATAGTTGATTTATGATGTTGTGTTACTTTCTGCCCTACAGCATAGTGATGTGGTTTTATGTATATAGATATTCTATTTTATACTATTTTCCAATAGGTTTTATTGAAGGATATTGAATATATTTCTCTATGCACTACAGTAAGACCATGTTTTTTATCCAACCTATAGGATGTTTTCAGACTCTTTTGTTGACCATGATGGCTACTCCATTTCTTCTAAGGGATTCCTCCCCACAGTAGTAGATATAACGGTCATCTGAGTTAAATTCACCCATGCCCATTTTAGTTTGCTGATTCTTAGAATGTCGATGTTCACTCTTGCTATCTCCTATTTGACTGCTTTCAATTTCCCTTGATTCATGGACTGAACATTCCAGGTTCCTATGCAATATTGCTCTTTACAGCATCAAACCTTGCTTCTATCACTAGTCACATCCACAACTGGGTATTGTTTTTGCTTTGGCTCCATCCCCTAATTATTTCTGGAGTTATTTCTCCACTGATCTCCAGTAGCATATTGGGCACCTACTGACCTGGGGAGTTCCTCTTTCAGTATCCTATCATTTTGCCTTTCCATACTGTTCATGGGGTTCTCAAGGCAAGAATACTGAAGTGGCTTGCCATTCCCTTCTCCAGTGGACGACATTCTGTCAGACATCTCCACCATGCCCCACCCAAGTCTATGCCTCAACCAGTAATGCTGAAGAAGCTGAAGTTGAAAGGTTCTATGTAGACCTACAAGACCTTTTAGAGCTAACACCCCAAGAAGATGTCCTTTTCATTATAGGGGACTGGGATGCAAAAGTAGGAGTTCAAGGAACACCTGGGGTAACAGGCAAATTTTGCCTTAGAATATGGAATGAAGCAGGGCAAAAGCTAATGCAGTTTTGCCAAGAGAATGGACTGGGCATATCAAACACCCTCTTCCAACAACACAAGAGAAAACTCTACACATGGACATCACCAGATGGTCAAAACTGAAATCAGATTGATTATATTATTTGCAGCCAAAGATGCAGAAGCTCTGTACAGTCAACAAAAACAAGACCAGGAGCTGACTGTGGCTCAGATCATGAACTCCTTATTGCCAAATACAGACTTAAATTGAAGAAAGTAGGGAAAACCACTAGACCATTCAGGTATGACCTCAATCAAATTCCTTATGATTTTACAGTGGAAGTGAGAAATAGATTAAAGGGACTCAATCTGATAGAGAGAGAGCCTGATGAACTATGGACTGAGGTTCGTGACATTGTACAGGAGACAGGAATCAAGACCTTCCCCATGGAAAAGAAATGCAAAAAAGCTAAATGACTCTCTGGGGAGGCCTTACAAATAGCTGTGAAAAGAAGAGAAGTGAAAAGCGAAGGAAAAGGAAAGATATAAGCATCTGAATGTGAGTTCCAAAGAATAGCAAAGAGAGATAAGAAAGCCTTCATCAGTGATCAGTGCAAAGAAATAGAGGAAAAGAACAGAATGGGAAAGACTAGAGATCACTTCAAGAAAATTAGAGATAGCAAGGGAACATTTAATGCAAAGATAGGCTCGATAAAGGACAGAAATGATACGGATCTAACAGAAGCAGAAGATATTAAGAAGAGGTGGCAAGAATACACAGAAGAACTGTACAAAAAAGATTTTCACAACCCAGATAATCACAATTGTGTGATCACCTTGAGCCAGACNAAGAGTAGAGTTTTATTAATAAGAGTGGAATGGCGGTAGGAGTAGGAGATGAAGGCTTGAGTAACTTAGGCAGGGGAAACTATATTCAGCAAAGAGAAGAGCAAACCTCAGTTGAGGTTCAGGAAGTAAGATATCCAAGACTATTCATGTTACCAAAATAAGTTTTTAAGTTTCAAACTTTCCTAAAAATACTTGGCCTAAAATCATTAATATTTTCATTAAGATAATGTACACTGAACCAAAAGTTGGCATTTAATTTTGAGGATCATTTATATAAAATTGTTACCATCTAAAACCTAGAAAACATTTATTCAGAGTTAAACATTATTTCAGTAAGAAATACCTTTGCATTGCTGAGGGTTTGAACACAACATAGTTTTAGAGAAAAAGATGAACTAGAACATTGCTGGATCTTTTGGAATTAAGCCTCCAAAGTAGAGGGTGGCAGAGCAGTTTGACAATTACAGAGACAATAAAAATTAACTTCATACCAACATGTATGTGATAACAGAACATGCACTGTTTGCTTTCTTGTGTTTTTAAAAAATTATATATATCACAGATGTACATTGTATTACACTGTATTAAAAACTTGATATCCATATATATTACAAGTGATTGCCACCACAAACCTAGTTACCATCCACCACTAAAGACTTGGCCCCCTTCACCCATTTTGCAGATCCTCCAAATCCTTTCTGCTCTGGTAGCCACAATTCTGATTTCAGTATCAGGTGTTTGTTGTTGTTGTTGTTGTTTGTTTGTTTAATTTTTAAATTGAAGGATAATTGCTTTACAGAATTTTGTGGTTTTCTGTCGTACATCAATAAGAATCAGCCATAGGTACACCCATGTCCCCTCTCTCCCAGACCCTCCTCCCTTCTCTCTCCCCTCTCCACCCATCAGCCTGTCACAGAGCACCTGTTNAAGGATAATTGCTTTACAGAATTTTGTGGTTTTCTGTCGTACATCAATAAGAATCAGCCATAGGTACACCCATGTCCCCTCTCTCCCAGACCCTCCTCCCTTCTCTCTCCCCTCTCCACCCATCAGCCTGTCACAGAGCACCTGTTTGAGTTTCCTTGTCATACAGGAAATCCCCATTGGCTATCTGTTTTACACATGGTATTGTAAATTTCTATATTACTCTCCATACATCTCCCCTTCTCCCTCCTGTCCTCCCACCTTGTCCATGGGTCTGTTCTCTATGTCTGTTTCTCTTTTGCTGCCCTGAAAATAAATTCATCAGTGCCACCTCTTCAGATTCCATATATATGTGTCAGTATGCTCTATTCATATTTCTCTTTCTGACTTACTTCACTCTGTATAATGGCTCTGGTTTTGTCCACCTCATTAGAACAGATTCAAATGTGTTCCTTTCTATGGCTGAGTAGTATTCCATTGTATATATGTATCACAACTTCTTTATCTATTCATCTGTCAATGGACATCTAGGTTGCTTCCATGTTTCAGCTATTGTAAATAGTGCTTCAGTGAACATTGGGGTATATGTATCTTCTTCAGTTTCGATTTCTTCAGGGTATATGCCTAGGAGTAGGATTGCTGGGTCATATGGTAGTTTTATTCCTAGCTTTTTAAGGAATCTCCATACCATCTTTCATAGTGGCTGTATCAGTTTGTATTCCCACCAGCAATGCAAGAGTATCAGTTTGTTTTTATTTTGTTTTGCTTTTATAAATTTAATGTGTCAGTGGGAACATACAACATTAGTCTCTGTCTAAAATATTTCACTTAGCATAATACTTTCAAGGTCCACATGCATTGTTGCAAATTACAGGATTTATTCATTTTTATGGCTGTGCAGTATTTCACTGTGTACATATCTTCTATTTTCATTCATCCTCTGATGGACACTTAGGTTGTTTTCATATCTTGATCATTGTAAATAATGCTACAGTGAACATAAGTATACATACATATTTTCACATTTGTGTTTTTGTGTTCTTTGAATAAATACTGATAAAGAAGTACTGGATAAGTTGGTAGCTCTATTCTTAATTTTTTGAGGAATTTACATACTTTACCTGCAACAATTCATGATTCATGAACATTGCAAAAGGGTTTCCTTTTCTCTTTTTTGATAACAGCCATTCTAACAGATGTAAGGTGATACCTCATTGCTATTTTGATTTGCATTTCCTTAATAATTAGTGATGCTGAATATCTATTCATTTGTCTGTTGGTTATCTATAAGTCTTTGGGAAAATATCTATTCAGACCACCTGCACATTAATTGGGTTGTTTGTTTTATCTCTGTTGAGTTCTTTATATATTTTGGATATTAACCTCTTAATGGACATATGCTTTGCAAATACTTTTCCCCTTTCAGCAGGTTGCCTTTATGCTGTGATGATGGTTTGTTTCACTGTGCAGAAACTTTTTAATTTGAAATAGTCCCATCTGTTTATTTTTGCTTTTACTTCCTTTGCCTTTGAAGTCAAATCCACAAAAACATTGCTAAGACTGATGTCAAGAAGTTATTACCTAAATTTTCTTCTAGGAATTTTATGGTATCAGGTCTTACATTCAAGTGTTTAATCTAGTTTGAGTTAATTTTGTGTGTGATGTAAGATAGTGGTCTAGTTTCATTTTTTTGCATGTGAGTGTCTAGTTTTTCCAACAACATTTATTGAAAACACTATCTGGGATTTCTTTGGAAGGAATAATGCTAAAGCTGAAACTCCAGTACTTTGGCCACCTCATGTGAAGAGTTGACTCATTGGAAAAGACTCTGATACTGGGAAGGATTGAGGGCAGGAGGAGAAGGGGACGACAGAGGATGAGATGGCTGGATGGCATCACTGACTCGATGGACGTGAGTCTGAGTGAACTCCGGGAGTTGGTGATGGACAGGGAGGCCTGGTGTGCTGTGATTCATGGGGTCGCAAAGAGTCGGACATGACTGACTGACTGACTGAACTGAACTGAACTGATCCTTTCTTAGCTGTATGTTTTTAGCTACTTTGTGTAAGTTAATTGTCCATACATGTGTGGGTTTATTTCTGGTCTCTCAATTCTGTTCCATTCATCTGTATTTCTGTTTTGTGTGTGTGTGTGTGTGTGTGTGTGTGTGCCAGTACCATACTGTTTTGATTGCTGTAGTTTTGTAGTATAGTTTGAAACCAGGGAGCATGATATCTCCATCTTTGTTCTTCCTTCTCAAGGCTGATTTGGCTATTTGTAATCTTTTCTGGTTCCATACAAATTTTAGGGTTATTTTAACTTGCTGTGTGAAATATGCCATTAANCAATTCTGTTCCATTCATCTGTATTTCTGTTTTGTGTGTGTGTGTGTGTGTGTGTGTGTGTGCCAGTACCATACTGTTTTGATTGCTGTAGTTTTGTAGTATAGTTTGAAACCAGGGAGCATGATATCTCCATCTTTGTTCTTCCTTCTCAAGGCTGATTTGGCTATTTGTAATCTTTTCTGGTTCCATACAAATTTTAGGGTTATTTTAACTTGCTGTGTGAAATATGCCATTAAAATTTTGACAGGGATTACACTGAATCTGTAGATTGTTTTGTGCAGTATTGCCATCTTAACAATGCTAATTTGTCCAATCCATAAAAATGGATTATCATTCCATTTATTCATATCTTCTTTAATTTCTTTCATTGTGTCTTGTAGTTTCCAGTGTACACTTATTTTCCTTTGGTTAAAATTATTCCTTGGTATTTTTTTTCTTTTTTTTTTTGCAGTTGCATATGAGATTGTTTTATTAATTTGTCTTTCTTAGAGCACAGTAAAACTGTATAGAAAAATTACAGATTTCTATATATACGGTGTTAGCTGTGGGTCTGTCATTTATGACCTTTATTATGTTGAGGTGTTTCCGCTATACCCACTTTGCTGACAGTTTTCATCATAAACAGCTGTCAAACTTTGTCAAAATCTTTTTCTGCATCTACCGAGATGATCATATAGCTTTTATTCTTCATTTTTCTAGTGGGATGTAACATGTTGATTGACTTGTGATTGTTTAACCATCCTTAATTCCCTGGAATAAAATTCATTTGATCACAGTATATGATCCTTTTTAATGTATTATTGGGTTTGGTTTGCTAATACTTCGTTGAAGATGTCTGCATCTGTGTTCATTAGTAATACTGGCCTGTAATTTTCTTTTTTGTTGGTGTTTTTATCTGGATCTGGTATTCGATTAATGCTGGATTAATAAAATATATTTGGGAGGTTTCCTTCGTTTTCAATTTTTTGAAACAGTTTGAGAAAAGCAGATGCTCAGTCTTCATTGAATTCATCATAAATTTTGCCAGTGAAGCCAACTGGTCCTAGGATTTTGCTTTTTAGGAGGTTTTCTTGATTACTGTTTCAATCCCCTTACTAGTAATCAACTTATTCAGATTTTCTATTTATTCCTGATTCAGTCTTAGAAGATTGCATGTTTTTAGGAATTTGTCCATTTTTTATAGATTGTTTAATTTGCTGGCATCTGAATGTTCATAATAGTCTCTTATGATCCTTTGTGTTTCTGTTGTAACTTCTCCTCTTTCATTTTCACTTTATTTATTTGAATGTCCTCTTTTTCTTTGTTATTCTGACTAAAGGTTTGTTAATTTTGTAAATCTTTCAAAGAACAAATTCTTCATTTCATTGATCTTTCCTATTTTTTTTTAATTTTAGTCTCCATTTCACTTATTTCTGCTCTGATCTTTATTAGTTCTTTCAATCTACTAAATTGGGCTTTGTTCTTATTTTTCTAATTCCTTTAGTAGTAAAGCTTGGTTTTGTATTTGGAATTTTTCTTGTTTCTTGAGGTTGGCCTATATTGCTATGAACTTCCCTCTTAGAACCACTTTTGCTGCATCCTGAAAATTTGCCTATGTTGTATTTCTATTTTTCATTTGTCTCTTAGTATTTTTCTGTATCTCCTTTGGTATCTTCAATGACCCATTTGAAGTTCAATACCATATTGTTTAATCTTCGTGTTTTCACACCTTTCCCAGTTTTTCCTTGAGATTGGTTTTTAGTTTCATACTATTTTAGTTGTAAAAACTGCTTGACATGATTCCAATCTTCTTGAATTTATTGGTACTTGCTTTGTAAACTAAATGTGACCTACCATAGAG
>SJYX01005808.1:17221-35909 GCA_006410675.1 Oreotragus oreotragus | reverse complement strand
AGAGCCTAATTTCTAGTTTATTTCCATCTACTTCATCTTTCTGTGTTATCCTTTTCTGAACAAATGACACTTAAATTCTATAAACAGTTTCATTTTAGTCCGAAGGAGAGTGATTCTATGACTTAAAAGCAATCTAGAAGCTAGATTCAAAAGCACTTAAAGATTATTTGGTGTAGGTAAATCCTAAAATATGATGCTGTAAAAGTGCTGCACTCATTATGTTGACAAGTTTGAAAAACTCAGCAGTGGCCACAGGACAGGAAAAGGTCAGTTTTCATTATAATTCCAAAGAATACTCAAACTACCACACAATTGCACTCGTCTCACACACTAGTAAAGTAAGGCTCAAAATTCTCCAGGCCAGGCTTCAGCGATACACGAACCATGAACTTCCAGATGTTCAAGCTGGTTTTAGAAAAGACAGAGGAACCAGAGATCAAAATGCCAACATCCACTGGATCATGGAAAAAGCAACAGATATCCAGAAAAAACATCTATTTCTGCTCTATTGACTATGCCAAAGCCATTGACTGTGTGGATCTCAACAAACTGTGGAAGATTCTGAAAGAGATGGGAGTAACAGACCACCTGACCTGCCTCTTGAGAAACTTATGCAGGTCAGGAAGCAACAGTTAGAACTGGCCATGGAATAACAGACTGGTTCCAAATAGGAAAAGGAGTACGTCAAGGCTGTATATTGTCACCCTGCTTATTTAACTTCTATGCGGAGTACGTCATAGAAATGCTGGGCTGGAAGTAGCACAAGCTAGAATCAAGATTACTGGAAGAAATATCACTAACCTGAGATATGCAGATGACACCACCCTTATGGAAGAAAGTGAAGAGGAACTAAAGAGCTTCTTGATGAAAGTGAAAGAGGAGAGTGAAAAAGTTGGCTTAAAGCCCAACATTTAGAAAACTAAGATCATGGCATCTGTTCCCATCATTTCATGGCAAATAGATGGGAAACTGTGGAAACAGTAGCTGACTTTACTTTTGGGGGCTCCAAAATCACTGCAAATGGTGATTGCAGCCATGAAATTAAGATGCTTACTCCTTGGAAGGAAAGTTATGACCAGTTGGTCATAACCATAGACAGCATATTAAAAAGCAGAGACATTACTTTGCCAAGAAACGTCCATCTAGTCAAGGCTATGGTTTTTCCAGTAGTCATGTATGAATATGAGAGTTGGACTATAAAGAAAGCTGAGTGCTGAAGAACTGATGCTTTTGAACGATGGTGTTGGAGAAGACGCTTGAGAGTCCCTTGGACTGCAAGGAAATCCAAACCGTCCATCCTAAAGGAGATCAGTCCTGGGTGTTCACTGGAAGGACTGATGTTGAAGCTGAAACTCCAATACTTTGGCCACCTGATGTGAAGACCTGATTCATTTGAAAAAAATCCTGATGCTGGGAAAGATTGATTGAGGGAGGAGAAGGGGATGACAGAGGATGAGACGGTGGATGGCATCACCGACTCAATGGACATGAGTTTGGGTTGACTCCAGGAGCTGGTGATAGACAGGGAAGCCTGGCTTGCTGCAGTTCATGGGGTCGCAAAGAGTCAGATATGACTGAGCAACTGAATTGACTGAGACCCAAAGACAAGCCAGAATGAGAAGTACTAATAATGTGAGTTCTGTATGTAATGGGGACCATTGATTCAATTTTACATTATTCTCTAGAGATTTCAACTGTGAGCATTTTCAATCAAGAGTTTTCAAATGTGATCATTTCCAATAACCAGCTATCCATTCCAGAGCTACAGTATTAGAATATATTGCATATATTCCAAGTGTTTGGAATCAAGATACAAAAGGAAAAAAAAAATCATTGCATACTTTGGCTTAATATGGAGAGATTCTACAATGATCACATTAATCCTCTAAAATTTTGCTTGCACTAAGAAGTATAGATCTCTAGGGGAGATTAAAAATATTTATCAGTAACAAAAATGCAAATTAATTTTCATTTGATAATTCAAAGAAAAAGAAGTCAAGGTCAATGATGGAGGTTATTTCTAATAGAATCATATGATTAGTTATTCCCTTAAGAATCAATGCATATATGTGTGTGTGTGTGTGTGTGTGTTAGGTTTCACATATGTGTAAACCCTATGGCAAGGTGATATCACTCTGTTGAACATCTATAAACAGATAGGAGCTTCATTTGGAGAACTGTGTTTTTCTCTGATCATCTGATAATGCTTTTCTTTGTTTTCTGGAAACTGAAGGGCTTTGGCTTTCACTGCCTTCTTTTGACAGAGATGCCACCAGGTATCTATACATCTTGAAGTCTAACACAAAATCAATTGGTGCGATTATGCAATTTAGCTGCATTTGTGGTGCTAATTTATCTACTGGCATCTGTAAATGACTTTATCATAAAAAATTCACAGGGTCCCCTAAAAGCCAAATTAGGTTTGGTAGCAACACAAAAACATTATCAACCAGGGAAATCTCTAAAAGCACCAGCAAACAAGGAAACATCAAGTAATGTCTAGAAAGACATAAAATGTGATATCAATTCATTAAGTGCTGACTATTGTTGTTTTAGTTGAGATCTGAGTAAAAGTGTACTGCTGGAGGGTTTGCCAAGTGTCTCTATTGGGAGCCAATTTACCTTTTCTTTTCTCACATACTTCACAGCAAGGTAACTAGAGCCTGCGGTTATTAGCAAGTTACAGATGCCAAAGTTCAATGATTGCTCAATGAAGGAGAGGAAACAAATTAAAAAAGACATGCCTTTATATCACAGTTTCAAAATAAATATATACATATGTATATTTAGTACACTTTGAACATCAATCAAAAAATAAAATTAAAATGTTTTTGATCAAAAAGCGATGATCCTTCAAAATTCATACAGAAAGTAACTGACATATTAACAATATTGACATTTGGGCTGCTAATGCCAGTGGCAAAGTGAGATACTCAAAGAACAAAAAGGTAGAAATCAAGTTTATGTAAAGGCAAGAATAAAATTATTTATTTGAATCTCATAAATGCTGTCAGATTTAGTTACAGACATAACTTCTGTCTTATGAAAATCCAGGTAAAATGTTAATTTGACAAGAAACATAAAGGTTGTTTGAGCTGATGNTGGTGATGGACAGGGAGGCCTGGTGTGCTGCAATTCATGGGGTCGCAAAGAGTCGGACACAACTGAGTGATTGAACTGAACTGAACTGAACTGGACAATAAAAAGAATAATAATGGTAGTGAACCATGGGATTACAATTTTTTTTGGATTAAAGAAAAAATGGCTCTGTGAGTAGTGATTATAAAAGTAGGGATAGCCAAAGGAGGGTTGTGTGTGTGTGTGTATGTGTGGCAGAACAGTTATAGTGTGGAATGATCATGAAATGCTTTTATTGAAAGTCAATTAATGTCACATCTGCTAAGTCACATTTTGTCATAGCCTAGGTTCCCTACAATCTGAGGAGAATTTATATACCAATGTATTAATCAGGAGGATACAATTCCAGGGAAGCAAGGAGGAAGAAAGGAAAGTGTGGAAGGAAGGTGAGAGAGCATATATAGGTGATGTGCTTGCCACAGCCTCTCAAGAAAATCCAGCTAGCTCTGAGTTATGTGGAAAGTTTTCAGAGAAACTCCATCTATGTCCTTTCTCATTCATCAAAGGATATCTCCACAAGAGCAGAAGTTGGTATTGTGGGAGTAGTTTGGCAAATATAGGACTAGAATAACTGACCTCTTCCAGAAGGAGATCAGACATACCACTGGTTAATCATAGGCTTACTAGATCATCTAGTGGTGCGAAAAGAAGAAAATGTAGGGAATGTTATTATTATTGGCAAACCCACTGCTATTGCTCATCTACACCAGGTTCTCCAACATCAATACAGCTAATGTTTTAATCTCCATCAGTCATTCTTCTGTTTCTAACCATTGATATAGAGCTCAGGCATGGGAAAGAAGGGTACTATATATTAGCCCCTTCAATCTACAATAACTGTGATTATACTTTGCTGTGTGCTGCATGAGTGGGCTAAGTCTTTTCAGTCGTGTCCAACTCTTTGTAATCCCATGGACTGTAGCCCACCAGGCTCCTCTGTCCATGGGATTCTCCAGGCAAGAATACTGGAGTGGGTTGCCATGCTCTCCTCCAGGGAATCTTCCCAACCCAGGGATCAAATCTGCGTCACTTATGTCTCCTGCATTGGCAGGTAGATTCTTTACCACTAGCGCTACCTGGAGGGCTCTTGTACTTTGTTANCACCAGGCTCCTCTGTCCATGGGATTCTCCAGGCAAGAATACTGGAGTGGGTTGCCATGCTCTCCTCCAGGGAATCTTCCCAACCCAGGGATCAAATCTGCGTCACTTATGTCTCCTGCATTGGCAGGTAGATTCTTTACCACTAGCGCTACCTGGAGGGCTCTTGTACTTTGTTATTTGATATTATATATAGGAGTCAGGGTGTGGGGAGAAGAAAGAGAGGGAGAACGTGCTTGTGATTCACAAGTTGGGACATAGCCAGTGGTTGAAAATTCTCACATTCTCATCCTTGGAAGAAAGTTTTGGTTTAGGAAACAAAGTTCATCACAGTCAAGTCCAATGACCGTAGTGAATGACTTTGGTGTGGGTAACAGGATTGCTTCTTCTTAGAATAGTGAAAAATAGTGTGAGACAGTGAGAGGAAAATGCAGAATGAGATGGGATTAAAAGGAATTGGATGGTTCTTGTGAATATTTCATATACTAGTCCAGCCAGTGATTTCAACAGTATAATTCTAAAAATGTTTGAATCAATGACATCATCTTTGGAATAAGTATTTATTTGGTCTTTTAAGATGTTGATTTTGAAACACAACAATCATTTGGATATTCACATTATCTCTGGTATTTGTAAGGTTACCATATAATGTATTGCATCCAAAAAGGACACTTTTGAGAGTGAAAAGGATGCTATTAATAATTATGCTGGAACAAAGGCACAAATCAAGACTATACCAGGCAAATTGGGACATACAGCACCCTAGATATAAATAAAACATACCACTGTCTTTACTTTTAGTTACCCTTTTAAATACCATCGATGTCTCCTTTTGAAGAATTTTCTTTGTGAGGTCTTATAGGAGAAACATTTATTGAAATCTTATTAAGATGATATAATATTTAGAGAGTGGGGAGGAACTTTATTCCTTTTATACCAGTGAAGGAGACCAAAATATGCTATCCCCAAAATATGCCACTTTGGCATAAGAATTATTCTGATCCAAAGGCAATTTCCAGCAGACCAAGGAAGAGCTTTTTACCTCCCCCTAACTGCTTAACAATAAGATATAAATCTCCCCTTTTGTAAAGACATTTACATTTATATAGGAAATTTCCTTATTTCTTTTTGTAAAAATGTCTGTACCAGGCAAAGAACTACTCACAGAGCCACCTTTTATCACCTATGTGAAAGACTCTTATCTGCAAGATAACCCTTATTTATCACACATTTCCTCCCCTCCTCTTCCTATAATTTACCCCCCACCTGCACCCACCCATAAGCCCCAAACCCCTTTTCCTTTGTTAGCCTAAGATGGTATATAAACCTGAATCATCTGGCCACCTCCTTGAGCCACATTTTTCTTTGTAACTCCCTCATACATCATTAAAACTTTTTTCTCTCTTGTAAATTTGTCTTTTATCAATTTTGTTTGCAGGCTCCAGACATTGAACCTAGAAGAGAGGAAGCAAAAAGTTTTTTCCTCCCCTACACCAGCTGTGTTGTGAACAAAAAATGCCAGAACAAATGTCAGAAGAGAAAAATTTTGTCAATTGACTGGAATTTAATTACTAGATGTTTTGACTGTATCATTCCAAGTGGCTAGTCGGGGTGACATTTCTTTCCCAGGTAGCATACATTCCCTGGTTTTATTGGATCTAGGTAAATTGTCTAAGTGTTATCCCAAAACTGGGTTCACCTCTTGGTGGGTATTGAGTCAATAGCTGCAACAAAGCCAAAGATCATAAGAAGGAAGGATTTGTTATTACTTGCAGGAAGTAAGAAGATACTGGGAATCTTTTCCAAAGCAGTGTCTCCCCAACACTAAGACTAGGGAAGTTTTAAGCTAGGGGTATGAAGCCAAGTAGGACCTTGTGGGGCTCCTGAGCATGGAAGTCTTTTCTATGTCCCCCATTTCTTGTTTGTAAGGAATAGGCCTCAGCCTCCATGACCTTCCCTGAGTTCCAAAGGGCAGATTTGAACAGTTGTTAATCAGGGAAGAGAGGGAATGTGGAGACAAGGGAGGAACAGTCAAGAAACAACAGTGCAATCTTGGGACAGGATCCTGGTTCTGCCTCAAAGGATACACATAACAATATTTTTGAGCTCTTCTGAAGAATTAAAACCCCCAATAAATGGAAGGTGTTACCTACTTGATGAAGCATTCTTCATTGAGAAGGTCACAGTTTGATAACCTTGAGAACCACAGAAGCTCATCAGGAGGTTACCTGAGGCCAGATTAAAGGAGTGCAGGCCCTGAATACACCCTGATCCTATTAGCAACCCCAGCCTTGAACCACTGCTATAAAACTCCTCACCAAATCCTCCCAGGTTGGGACACACCTGCTATGTTTTCCTTTGCCTAGCAAAACAATAAAGCTATACTTCTTTATTCAAAACTCTTCCTCTGAGATTCAATTTGCACCAGTGCACAGAGGCCAAGTTCTTGGCATCAGGCAGATGCATATTCCTGAGAGAACTTGAGCAGAAGAGAATTCAGCATAGAATTGGGGAAAATGTTGGCAGAGTCCAAGCTTTAGTTAATTGCAGTCTGGAATGTCAACATCATCATTCATCATCACTCCATCACCTGAGTGGGGGATTTAGTTTGTGCTGAATTAAAGGATATATTATTATGCATATTTCTTGAGTGAGAAATAGGACCCTGCCCCAAAGCTGCATTATTGTTTCTTGACTGGTCCTTCCTAGCTTCTGCATTCCCTCCCTTAAGATCATTAATTACCGAGACTTGTTCAAGGGCAAGCACTGCAGCCGGGTTTACATCACAAAATAACTTAAGCAAAAATGGGTTCTCCTATGTCAAAAAAGTCATTCCTGATTTTCTTTCTCTGGAGATGCCCTAAACGATCTACTTACATTAGTGTCTTCCAGCCTCGATTGCACGGAGTTGTAGTATACACTGTGATGTGCTGCCCACATCTTCCTTTAAAAATGAAGACTTTGTTCCGTGTTTACTGAGAGTGTTGCCAATTGATAGCTCTCAGTTCTCAGTCCCCTTCAGAGATAGATAGACTTGGCTGAAAAAAAACCTTCAAGGTCCAACTGGGAAGCCCACATCCAATGCCTGAACAATGCAGGGGTTATAAAAGCCTGGCCCTCTTGTATAAAGTAGAGAAGCTATGAAGAGTTCCCCAAGACATTAGCTTTTCACTGAGACTGGGATCTCAACTTCTCTGTCAACCCAGTCCCCTTCTTTCTACAGGTATTGATACCAAGAGCACTNGTCAGGAAACAACAGTTAGAACTGGACATGGAACAACAGACTGGTACCAAATAGGAAAAGGAGTATGTCAAGGCTGTATATTGTCTCCCTGCTTATTTAACTTCTATGCAGAGTACATCATGAGAAACGCTGGACTGGAAGAAACACAAGTTGGAATCAAGATTGCTGGGAGAAATATAAATAGCCTCAGATATGCAGATGACACCACCCTTATGGCAGAAAGTGAAGAGGAACTAAAAAGCCTCTTGATGAAAGTGAAAGAGAAGAGTGAAAAAGTTGGCTTAAAGCTCAGCGTTCAGAAAAGAAAGATTATGGCATCTGGTCCCATCACTTCGTGGGAAATAGATGAGGAAACAGTGGAAACAGTATCAGACTTTATTTTTTGGAGCCCCCAAATCACTACAGATGGTCATTGCAGCCAAGAAATTAAGTGAATAAAGTATTAATAGATAAGTGCAGGAGGAAAAAGTAAAAAAGTGAAAGTGAAAAAGTTGGCTTAACGCTCAACATTCAGAAAACTAAGATCATGGCATCTGGTCCCATCACTTTATGGGAAATAATGGGGAAACAGTGGAAACAGTGGCAGACTTTTTTTGGTGGGGGGGCTCCAAAATCACTGCAGATGGTGATTGCAGCCATGAAATTAAAAGACGCTTACTCCTTGGAAGGAAAGTTATGACCAACCTAGATAGTATATTCAAAAGCAGAGACATTACTTAGCCAACAAAGGTCCATATAGTCAAGGCTATGGTTTTTCCTGTGGTCATGTATGGATGTGAGAGTTGGACTGGGAAGAAGGCTGAGTGCCGAAGAATTGATGCATTTGAACTGTGGTGTTGAAGAAGACTCTTGAGAGTCCCCTGGACTGCAAGGAGATCCAACCAGTCCATTCTAAAGGAGATCAGCCCTGGGTGTTCATTGGAAGGAGTGATGCTAAAGCTGAAACTCCAATACTTTGCCCACCTCATGCAAAGAGTTGACTCATTGGAAAAGACTCTGATGCTGGGAGGGATTGGGGGCAGGAAGAGAAGGGGATGACAGAGGATGAGATGGCTGGATGGCATCACTGACTCGATGGTCATGAGTTTGGGTGAGCTCCGGGTGTTGGTGACGGACAGTGAGGCCTGGTGTGCTGCAGTTCACTGGGTCACAGAGAGTCAGACATGACTGTGACTGAACTGAACTGAAAGGATATTTTGCTTTCTATTTCAGTGGGAGTTGAGTTTAGACTCAGTTTTGTCAAGTGTTCCTTATTGCAGTAGTCTTAAATTAAGTCTTCCTTGTCTGCTTGTCTGGTGCTATATTTGCATTGACACAGGACTTCAGACCAGTCCAAGGCCATGTTGTTATGGCTGTAAAATTGGAAGAAAGATTACATAGCAACTGTATAATTTATATCAGCACATGCATAGATAGTAGTAAAATAATTTGAAAGCGATTTCTGAGTGTTTTTTTTTTTTATCTTTGCTTTTAATATAATGCATTTACTTGAGATCTCTTTGGCCTGAGCAGGAATTTATGCTCTCCTGTTTACTCCCATTGCTAAGGACTCTCCAAGCATTTGCATATAAGGCACAAGTAATTGATGACATCTTCAGAACACTGTTGAGCACCTTCTTGAAATAACTAATGAAGAGTTAATTGAAGGTCATTTTCCAGGCTGACCAACACACTAACAAGAATAAGTGACTTCTGTGCCAGGTGTTGTGATTGATAGTGTAATGGTGCAAATGAAATTATGTGATAAATATAGATAATCTTCTACTAAGCTAAAAGAAATTTGAAACAGTTTGGGGCTGAGGGAAATGCAGCGTATAAATTGATACATGGATTAAACACATAGTGTCAGGAGGATATAATAGGCTTTGGATTAGGTATATAAATTCATTACAAAAAATAGTTTTAAAAATCCAAACAAACTCTTCTCCATATATATCATAATTATACCAAGCTTAAACACATGACTGGAAGAATTTTTATGAAAAGTGTTTTAACTGCCCAAATGCATTGATAAATCTGACTTCACTCTTAGAAATAGTAACAGTAGTTCTTCAATATATTTCTTTCACAATATTTATCTTATGTTATAAGTAGTCATATTGACATATTAGAATCAGGCAAAAAAAGAAAAAAATCACTGCAAACCTGTTACAGACATGAGGAATTTATATGTAAATAAATACCTATGAATGTAGTTCTTTTTAAAGTGTTAGGATAGTGTTTTAAACAATTTTTGAACTTCATGTATTTTACCCATTTCAGCCTAAGATCATTAATAGTTTTGTATACAATAGAAGCAGCTGAGTTGTCAGTATGTCTGACTGTTTGTGACCCCATGGGCCGCAGCACGCCTGGCTTCCCTGTCCTTCATCATCTCTCGGAGTTTGCTCAAACGCATGTCCATTGAGTCGGTGATGCCATCCAACCAACTCATCTTCTGTTGTCCCTTCTCCTCCCACCTTTAACCTTCCCCAGCAGCAGGATTTTTTCCAATGAATTGGATCTTCACATCAGGGGGCCAAAGTATTGGAGCTTCAGTCTCATTCCTTCCAATGAATATTCAGAGTTGATTTCCTTAGGATTGACTGGTCTGATCTTTCAAGGGACACTCAGGAGTCTTCTCCAGCACCACACTTTGAAGCTATCAATTCTTTGTCGCTCAGCCTTTTTTAATTGTCCATCTCTCACATCTGTACTTGACTACTGGAAAATCCATAGCTTTGACCATATGGACATTTTTTGGCAAAGTAATATCTCTGCTTTTTAATATGCTGTCTAGGATTCTCTAGTGGTTCAGATGATAAAGAATCTGCCTGCAATGTGGGAGATCTGGGTTTGATCGCTGGGTCAGGAAGATCTCCTGGAGAAGGAAATAGCAACCCACTCCTGCATTCTTGCCTAGAAAATCCCATGGATGGAGGAGACTGGCAGCCTACAGTCCATGGGGTCACAAAGATTTGGATATGGCTGAGCAATTTCATTTCATTTCACTTCTAAATTTGTCATTGCTTTACTTCCAAGGAGCAAATGTCTTTTAATTTCATGGCTGCAGTCACCATCCACAGTGATTTTGGAGCCCAAGNCCATGGGGTCACAAAGATTTGGATATGGCTGAGCAATTTCATTTCATTTCACTTCTAAATTTGTCATTGCTTTACTTCCAAGGAGCAAATGTCTTTTAATTTCATGGCTGCAGTCACCATCCACAGTGATTTTGGAGCCCAAGAAAATAAAGTCTATCACTGTTTATATTGTTTCCCCATCTATTTGCCATGAAGTGATGGGATCAGATGCGATTATCTTAGTTTTGTTGAATGTTGAATTTTAAGCCAGCTTTTTCACTCTCCTCTTTTAACTTCATCAAGAAGAGTTTATGTATAATTATATTGAAATATTGATTTGAGGTTGAACAAACATGAAAAATTATTAAATTTTTAATTTCAGATTCTGTCAATGGTAATCAAATTTCTATGCTGATTCAGGATGTTTTGCTTCATTCAGGTGAGTGATTTCATTTTAACACTATTAATAAATACACATTTAAAAGTAGAAAATTACATTGGTTTAAAAATGCTAACTCTCACTAGAGACTTTACTTCAAAGTATAAAATGACAGAAATATTGCATCATTTAATTTATCCTTATTTGCATACTAATTTAGTAACTTTCATTTTAAATGACCCTTAGACAACTTAAACTTTTAAGAAAAATATGTTAGATTTTGTTTTGAAAAGTGTAACCCATAACAATTTGAAAAAAAATTAGGAAAATGCAAAAAAGCATATATAGAAAACTTATGAGCCTAATACAATTCAATGTTATACCTACTTAGCTTTTAAAATTTTTATATGACCATAAAGGACAAGATGTTTACTGATTTCTTAGTATAAAAACATTCATAAGCTTTCATTTTTACTATTATTCATATGATAAAATGTTTCCTTTATCATTAATGCATAGCCTAATATGGTTTTTCTATGCATAATCCAGAACAAGTATCTACATTACATAGATACTTAATTTGTCAAAGTTCCCCTGATTACCTTGCCATTGTTATGTCCTTGGGTTAAGTCATTTGTTTTCTTTAAAGTGAGAGGATGAAGGTTTCTTACAATCTCACATACCTGATGCTGTCAGAGGAAGTCACTTCCTTTCCCTTGTACATAGGGCATCTTGTAATAAAAACAAGCAAAAAGAATAGTAAAAATTACTTCTGAACAACATTTAAGGAACTATTTCATTAGTGCAAATATCTTCAGGTTCTGGTGGCTCAGATGATAAAGAATCTGCCTGTAATGCAGGAGACCCAGATTCCATCTCTGCATAGGGAATATCCCCTGGAGAAGGGACTGGCAACCCATTCTAATATTGTTGCATGGAGAATTCAATGGACAGACAAGTGTGGTGGGCTACAGTCCCGGGAGTTGCAAAGAGCTGGACACGACTGAGTGAGTAAACACACACACACCCCTCCATTTTTATTTCTGTCTAGGTATTGTTAGAAATTGTGATTTAATTTCAGCACCTATATTATAGAGAATATTAAAATGTATTTACAATGTATGTGTATAATTATCATTTAAATAAAAGAACAAAAGNGTCCCGGGAGTTGCAAAGAGCTGGACACGACTGAGTGAGTAAACACACACACACCCCTCCATTTTTATTTCTGTCTAGGTATTGTTAGAAATTGTGATTTAATTTCAGCACCTATATTATAGAGAATATTAAAATGTATTTACAATGTATGTGTATAATTATCATTTAAATAAAAGAACAAAAGGATAGTAAGGAAATGGAGCAGGAGAAAACTAAAATAGTTTAGAGTCAGTGAGAAATGTACTTATGAAGGATAATCATTTTCACATTCCTAAATTAATTTGTTTATATGAGCAATATGTTTTTAATAGACCAGGCACATAATCCAAAGTTTGTAGAGCATAACACTCTAAATATACCAAATGTTTACTTTTGAAGAGTATTAGTTGTACTTCCTCAGATTGTCACATTTTTAGATTGATTTCACTTTTATGTGTCAATATTTCATCATGAAAATTTATGGACAAAATTATAGAAAAGAGTATGGGTAACAGAGGCAGAGAAAGAAAAATATTTAAATATCAATTGAGAGTACTTTGCTTCTGTTTTAAACCTATAGAAACCCAAGGAAAATATTTTGTATCGTAAATATGAAAGCAGTAAAATCTCAAAACACATAGCATCATTGAAATGCTAATTTTTTGGGGGTGAGAACATGATTTCCTGGCTTCTGCAACAACCCATTTTTTCCTAAAGATATATCTGAAATATATACTGTGTTTTAAACATAAAATAGTTTTATATTACTAGTTGATACATTTACTTTCATCTATTTTCTTTTCATAATTTTTTTCTTTTTACTCTTTGTATATGTTTGCTATTCTGAATTGTAAAAACTCAGAAGTATTAGTAGGTTTACTTAATTTTTCCCAAGTCAATTTACCATTGATGCTTTTGCTCCCTTTGCAATCTTTCTAGAAATTTGATTGCAGTCAAGGAGCAGCATATAAATTGTCTCCTTAAAATAAATAGAGCAAAACAATACAAAGTGTCCTTAGAATCTACCTGCAGCCATAAACCTAATTTGGACACTCTGCTCTGGTTGTTATCACTGTCATTTTCAATTCCCTGTTCAGTTATTACATAGCTACTTACCATTTCTATAGCTATATTCGATGACAGTAGATTTTTTGTAACATATACAATTGTGAATATATTGCAAATTTAGTAAATGTAAGAACAAGAATTTTGACCATAGTATATTGTTCACTCAGTTACTACAATAAACACACTGTCCCATAATACGTGCACATTTTAATCACCAGTTTCTTTGGTCATATAGTTTATAGAGTAGCAGTAGTGTTTGGAAATGGCAACTCACTCCAGTATTCTTGCCTGGAGAATCCCAGGGACAGAGGAGCCTGGTAGGCTACAGTCCAAAGATCGCAAAGAGTCGGACATGACTGAGCGACTTCACCTTCACCTTCAATCACCACTAGGGTGGATCTCTAAATTGCTGGACAGGTATTTGTGCCACAGAATGATGTTAGCATATTTCATTTACGGGGTTATTATTTTTCTCATGAAAATCTTAAGTGGAAAATTTGTGTTAAAAAGTAGAATTCCTCAGGAACCATTTTTATGCAATGAATTCCTTGTGCCTGCAGTACCTGATGCTTTATTCCTTGAAATGGTCGGTGCATGATGTGCTGTGGGTTCAGTTCCATATTGTGTCCTGTGCTTGTGGAACTCTGAGTTGGTATAATTTGGATGTGGAAAGCAGAGAGGGTTTTCCCCTGGAATCATCCTCCCCTGATGTAGTCGACCTTCCCAGCACAGGTGCTTCTTTCACCTCCTCTCTTGTACTCCAAGTATTCTGCCTCCTCTGTCACCACTCAGGAGCTGTTGTCACATTAGACGACCCTCAACATCAGTTGTCCCCAGTCTTTTTGGCACCAGGGACCAGTTTCATGGAAGACAATTTTCCATGGACTGGGGGTAAGGGGGAATGGTTTTGATAATTCAAGTGTCTTACATTTATTGTACAATTTATTTCTGTTATTATTACATAAGCTCCACCTCAGGTCATAGCATTAGATCCTGGAGGTTGGGGACCTCTGAGTCTAAATAAAATGCAAAACCTACAGGAGTGGATGCAGAATCAAAGCCAGAATGGTACAGTGCGAGTCCTCTGCCAGTGTTTCATACCATTCTTCCTTTTAACTGTTGCTAAGTTCTTCCTTTTTCTTGGCCTCCTTTCCCCCAGATAACTATGTCCTTTGGGGGTGGTGTCTCCAATATTATTTTGGAATTTATTTCTCTTTTAGAGTTTCATCAGAATGCTTTTATCATGATGTCTTCCTAAATATCTTACTTTAATAGATAGAACTTGCAGGAGAGAAGAAGACAAATATTATAATTCCAGATAATATTTTTTACTTTTAAAAGAGAGGTAAAACATGTTGGGATAAGTCACATACAGAGTTAGATAACTAAGAAAATAAAGATGAGATGTAATCATTTTATATCATTTTGATTGAAAAAGTTCTAGGTTATTGTAGATTATAAAATAACCTCCTGGGAATTATATAAGTTTTAGACATTATAGTAGATTTTCAGCAATGAGAGTGAATTAATAGACATTAGAATGCTTCCTCAAGAAATTACTTTAATGGCTAGATTTTTTATTTTATTTTATACCATCTGAAGACAGATTATATGCTTAAAATTACTTTTAAATCCAATGAATTTGTGTACAAAATTTGCATTCGTTAATTTCCCCTTTTAAAAACATAAGCCTCTTATGAATGTGAATATGATTTAGAACTTTTCATGTGTGGGACATTTTACATATAAAAACTTAAATAAACTTTCATTCAGTGTGAATATTATTTAGAGATTTTCATGTTTAAATTAGTTCATATTTGAGTGTCTTCTTTAACATCATAATATAATAAATAAGATTTAGAGTATACTAATGGCAGAAAGTGAAGAGGAACTAAAAAGCCTCCTGATGAAAGTGAAAGAAGAGAGTGAAAAGTTGGCTTAAAGCTCAACATTCAGAAAATGAAGATCATGGCATCTGGTCCCATCACTTCATGGGAAATAGATGGGGAAACAGTGGAAACAGTGTCAGACTTTATTTTTTGGGGGGGCTCCAAAATCGCTGCAGATGGTGATTGCAGCCATGAAATTAAAAGACGCTTACTCCTTGGAAGGAAAGTTATGACCAACCTACATAGCATATTCAAAAGCAAAGACATTACTTTGCCAAAAAAGGTTCATCTAGTCAAGGCTATGGTTTTTCCTGTGGTCATGTATGGATGTGAGAATTGGACTGTGAAGAAAACTGAGTGGTGAAGAATTGATGCTTTTGAACTGTGGTGTTGGAGCAGACTCTTGAGAGTCCCTTGGACTGCTAGGAGATCCAACCAGTCCATTCTAAAGGAGATCAACTCTGGGTGTTCTTTGGAAGGAATGATGCTAAAGCTGAAACTTCAGTACTTTGGCCACCTCATGTGAAGAGTTGACTCATTGGAAAAGACTCTGATGCTGTGAGAGATTAGGGGCAGGAAGAAAAGGGGACAACAGAGGATGAGATGGCTGGATGGCATCACCGACTCAATGGACGTGAGTTTGAGTGAATTCCGGGAGTTGGTGATGAACGGGGAGGCCTGGTGTGCTGGGGTCGCAAAGAGTCAGACACGACTGAGCGACTGAACTGAACTGAACTGAATGATTCTTTCATTGTTAGTAAAAGAGGCAGAGTCATTCTTCCAAACTCCCTCTAAAATAATTAAAACATTCTTTTGCATGTGAACATCTACAATAAATACACAAAGGTGAATATGGGATAGTCTAAAGAATACATAGTAGCATATAATTGGCAACAACTTCTAGTCAAGATAAATGTGGAAAACAGGGATGCCTAGAATACCTATACTGGACAGGCAGGTGCAAAATGGCTCATTATTGAACTGGGAAATCAGAGAAGACTAGATGGAAGAAGCCACTTCTGACTGGGCTTGAGCATATGGGCAGCTTCGTAATGTAATGTGTTATTTGTTAGGCAAATTAATTGCACTCTTTGAGTCACACAGTAACCAGATCGTATAATGGATTAATAATATAAATTTGCTCACAAAAGCTCCGAAAGCTATTTGAGCTCAGTCAGTTCTGTTGAATCTCTCCACGAAGTGTTTTGCAATGAGAATGGCTCTATGCCTGGTGATATTAAATTAAGTTGCTTTCGGAAAAAATACTGCATATTTTGATTAGGGTGAAAATGAACACATTTTAAAGAAGGCACCCTTATAGATGGTTGAAAATAACATTTGTGACCAAATATATCTGACCTTTGAATGTCATAAAATGTCATTCTAATGTTGAAGCATAGAGTGAAAAAGTTCTATTTCCTATGGTTAGAAAATGATACATTTAGTTCCTTGCTTATATATTAACATGCCTGGAGCACCTAGTAAAAGTCTATTTCATGTTAAATAAAAAGAACCACAATTGCTATACTTTCAGTGCAAAGATGTCTTTTTTAAAATTCTCATCATATTTTGATCAAATGTTAGATACAATACAGGACATTATCATTTCCATTTCTAGCATACCTTGTAGAGATACAACCACTGTAACAAAATAGGAATCAGTCAATTTTTATGTAAGTATTGATTATATATTTTGTGCTGAATAACATTTTACTTGGTAGGAATATGAACAAAGAATTGAAAAACATGACTTGAGAAGAGGTAAAGTGCAATTGAAAATGAGAACAAAACAAGACAAAGCATGCCTTGCATTTATGTTAAAGGAGTCATTAAAGATCTTATACTTTTAGAAAATAAGTAATTTAAAGTGAAATCATTGTAAAAGTTAATAACTTGAGAATACTGCAAATTGTTAGACATAAATAGGCAGAGCCAGTAACCACAGAGAAAAGTTCAATAGAGGATATTTTATGGAAAATGGTACAAAATATAATTTTTATAAAAGGAAGGAGTAGCAAGCTGAACTTACTGAGTACCTACTATTACTACATCCCAGATAATGTGTTACTTCGGGGTTATTTATTATTATCACTAACATCTAAAAACATTTTTAAAGCCCATACACCTAACAGATAGCTGCCTGTATTGAGGTTAAAATTCAGGTTCATCACTGACTTGTGATTCTACCGCTCTGGTCTTACCCCTGCCTCTAACTTATTTTATTTTTTTACTTTGCAGTACTGTATTGGTTTTGGCATACATTGACATGAATCTGCCACGGATGTACATGAGTTCCCAATCCTGAACCCCCTTCCCACCACCTTCCCCATATCATCTCTCTGGGTTATCCCAGTGCACCAGCCCCAAGCATCCTGTATCCTGTATCGAACCTNGACATGAATCTGCCACGGATGTACATGAGTTCCCAATCCTGAACCCCCTTCCCACCACCTTCCCCATATCATCTCTCTGGGTTATCCCAGTGCACCAGCCCCAAGCATCCTGTATCCTGTATCGAACCTAGACCTTTCTGACTCACTTTACTTAGTATGATAATCTC
The DNA here is from genome assembly GCA_006410675.1 of Oreotragus oreotragus. Lineage (NCBI taxonomy): Eukaryota > Metazoa > Chordata > Mammalia > Artiodactyla > Bovidae > Oreotragus > Oreotragus oreotragus. Next base: position 18,334 of record SJYX01005808.1, on the reverse strand, counting down.
TGAGTTCATCCATGTTGCTGTAAATGGCATTATTTCATTCTTTTTGTGTGTGACTGAGTGGTATTTCATAGTATATATGTACTGCATCTTCTTTATCTGTTCATCTGTTAATGGACGTTTAGGTTGTTTCCATGTCTTTGCTGTTGTGAATAATGCAACACTGAGGTGCATTAACCATCCTACAGTGTACAGGACAGGCCTCCAAGCAAATTATCCATTTCAAAACATCAATCTTGCTAAGTTTAAGAAACACTGTTCAAGAAAGTCAGAAAGTGTGAAAGAGGTCATAATATAAGTAATTTATGACATATGAATCATCTAAATATTCTTTGTATACACCATTCTGAGGGAATTAATGAAGGAGATACTCAAGTAAAACAAAAGAATTAAAAATAATACCAAAAATAAAGTGAGTTAAAATGATTTAAAAAAAAAATGTTTCCTCAGGTAATATGATCTTACACACACACACGTATATGTAGAATCAATTAAAAGTTTTTGACAAATGAACTAAAAATTTTGAGAGTTGCAATAAAAATTGCTTTTACATAAACTAAAATATATAACTTGCAAATAAATCTTTTCTTGCCTTTTTTGATTTTACTCTTTTATCCATGATTTACAAATGTTCCCATCAAACCTGGAAGTAAGGTTATCATGTTTTTCTAGTTTTTTTTTTTAATATTATTTGGATTTTCCCCTGCCTAGCAGAAATTGCCATCTGTGTATTTCTATATTTTTAAAGAAATAACTGAGCTTTTATTTGTTTTATAGTATACAGTAAATTTTGTAACCTTATATATTTTTTGCATCATATTTTGCCAAGTTTTTCCAAAATTTCAATTTAGCTGTTACTTTCCATTTCACTGTCAGACCTCTCCACCATGACCCGCCCGCCTTGGGTTGCCCTGTAGGCATGACTTGGTTTCATTGAGTTAGACAAGGCCCTGGTCCTAGTGTGATTAGATTGACTAGTTTTCTGCGAGTATGGTTTCAGTGTGCCTGCCCTCTGATGCTCTCTTGCAACACCTACCATCTTACTTGGGTTTCTCTTACCTTGGGCGTGGGTTGTCTCTTCACGGCTGCTCCTTACCTTGGACGAGGGGTATCTCC
>SJYX01005808.1:0-12384 GCA_006410675.1 Oreotragus oreotragus | reverse complement strand
GCTGGGAGGGATCGGGGGCAGGAGGAGAAGGGGACGACCGAGGATGAGATGGCTGGATGGCATCATGGACTTGATGGACGTGAGTCTGAGTGAACTCTGGGAGATGGTGATGGACAGGGAGGCCTGGCGTGCTGCGATTCATGGGGTCTCAAATAGTCGGACACGACTGAGCGACTGAAATGAACTGAACTGAACTTCCATTTCACTTTTGTGGGTATTATAATTAATAATAAATAGTTTAAAATATTAATATTCATATTTTACTAAGTTTGCCCCAAATTTTAACCAATTTAACTGATACTTTCCATTTCACTTTTGTAGGTATTATAATTAATAATTAATAGTTTAAAATGTTAGTATTTTTTGAGAGAATTTTTTATAAAAAATCTTTCTCATGTTAAAATGTTCTCCAAAGTGGTAACTGGAATTTATAATTGTGCTTGAAGTTAATGCCATTTAGAAACATAAACACAAGAATGACAATTCTACTCACTCAGGAGGAAGTGCAAGTTTATCAGCAATGAATTCATAATCAACTAATAGTCAAAAATGAAGCATCAGTTGAGAATGTTTTGATGTAGAAATCAGCATTCTCCCAGAAAGTAGACTATGTACAGAGTAGTTCTCTTTCAATGCTAGTTACTCATATGTAGTCAAGATGCAGAAATATCTTTACAAGCTTTGTAAAACATCCCTTAGGTAGTTTATATGAATGATACATTTTTAGGGGAACTTGTTAGTCCTTGAGATGAATTCAGGAGACCAGTATATTTTCTCTTCATCTGTCTCCTGCCTTGTGAATTTAGCTTAATAGTCATTAACCATGGGAATGCTCTGAGGAGTAAGGGACAGGTCATTTGTATGTGTAAGAATCTGCCTACAATTCAGGAGACCCAGGTTTGATCCCTTGGTTGGAAAATCTCCTGGAGAAGGGAATGGTTACCCACTCCAGTATTCTTGCCTGGAGAATTCCATGGACAGAAGCCTGGAGGAATACAGTCCATGGGGTTGTAAAGAGTTGAACACTACTTACTAACACTTTCTTTTTCACTTTTTGCTGTAACCAGGAGACAAGCAGATAGAATAGTTAGCAACAAAGCCGTGTTCCTATAGACATTCAGCAAAAAAAAAAAAGAAAAGAAAAAAGTATAATTCTGATTCTACAACCCAAAGAGCCATGGGGGAATTTATTCCTAGGATAAAATAAATAAACTCAGCCCTGCATGTATCAATGAGATATTAAAAACTTCTGTGACTTAAAAACACATATCATAAGGGTTGTGAGTTTATTCAGGGGCCCTTCTGAGGACTATAGCCCAGGAGACACCCTGTCAGTAGCTCTAAGGGAACTGCTCTGAGGGTAAGGGGCAAGTCATTTGTATGTGAACTTTTGGCTAGGGCATGCATGTAATTGAGTATACATCTTGGTAAAAGATTGCTTGCCAGTCACAAAGAACACGTATCTCAAGTTAATGATTTTAAGTGCTTTTCTGTGTATGGGAAGATGCAAGAATCAGAGTTCATAATTTTTTGAGGGGGAAATCTCTCGTTATTAAAGAGGCCTATTTTTCCAAACACAGGTGCCTCATCCTGCTTTTCATCCTAACTTCCTCTCAGGGGGCTTGTCAGTCAGCGACTGCAGTGGCTAATGGTTTAATCTCTCTTTTATTTGTTTAACACTGTGATTCAGCTTAGAATCTTGATGGATAAGTTCGTCTTGTGTGGGTTGAGATGCCTAGACTGAGTTTTATTTTTATTTTTTTTAATTTTAATTTTTACTTTATTTTACCTTACAATACTGTATTGGTCTTGCCATACATTGACATGAATCCGCTACAGGCGTACATGAGTTCCCAATCCTGAACCCCCCCCTCCCACCTCCCACCCCATATCATCTCTCTGGATCATCCTCGTGCACCAGCCCCAAGCATCATGTATCCTGTATCGAACATAGACTGGCAATTCGTTTCTTACATGATAGTATACATGTTTCAGCGCCATTCTCCCAAATCATCCCACCCTCTCCCTCTTGCTCAGAGTCCAAAAGTCCATTCTATACATCTGTGTCTCTTTTGCTGTCTCACATACAGGGTTATCATTACTGAGTTCCCCATATCATCTCTCTGGATCATCCTCGTGCACCAGCCCCAAGCATCATGTATCCTGTATCGAACATAGACTGGCAATTCGTTTCTTACATGATAGTATACATGTTTCAGCGCCATTCTCCCAAATCATCCCACCCTCTCCCTCTTGCTCAGAGTCCAAAAGTCCATTCTATACATCTGTGTCTCTTTTGCTGTCTCACATACAGGGTTATCATTACTGAGTTTTAAAAAATTATTTATATATTTGGCTGTGCCAGGTCTTAGTTGGAGCATGGAGGACTTTTTTTTTTTTTTTTTCTTTTAAGTTGAGTATGGAAACTCTTAGCTGCAGCCTGTGGAATCTAGCTCCCTGACCAGGAATTGAATCTGGGCCTCCTACATTGGCAACACAGAGCAGAGTCTTAGTCACTGGACCGCCAGGGAAGTCTCCCTAAGTTGTTTTGTGCTGGTCTCAGCCTGTTGATAGTACTGTTAATGGTTAAAAATGCCTAGGATCACTCACCTGGGCTCCAGGTGAACTTCCCACAGACATCTTTCCTTTCCAAACCAGTGAGACCACTGGACTGACCCTTGGAGTTCTTCTTATGATTTCAAGATGATTTTCAGTGATAACCAACAGGGAAATCTGATGGAAAAGAAAACGTATTACTTACAATGACTGGGACATACGAGGGGTACTCAGTGAGGTCATAGGTTGAGAGAGAAGAGTACACTTGGGTCTGGGGTTCTTCTTTTATTGGAGTTGAGAATGAGGGTCTAAGGTTTCCCAGGCTTAGTCTTTATTAGCAAATTTAAAACATTAGAGCAGATATGAAAGCACAGGAAGAGAGAGAAAGGAGGAAAGGGAATGCACGACCAGTTATCTAGATCAATCAGGGTCTTTCTGTCAAAGGAGATTGCCTGAGGGAAGGGGGTCATGAATGTCCAGTTGTCCTGGCTCTTTAGTCCTGTGTTGGGAGTGTGTTTTATGCTTATTAGAGATCTACCTTGTTGAAGTGGATGCTCTATGAAGTGGATACATCGGAAAAAAAAAAAAAAAACCTTAAGTTGGGCACTCGAATTACAATAAGAAAAGTCACCTGTCAGGGCATCCACTACCTGAGTCCACAGGTGTGAGGATTTTGGCCAAATCTGGTAGAAACTTTCAATCCTTAGAAGTCCGTTAGGCAATTGCTAACAGAAACACTGGAGAAGGCAGTGGCACCCCACTCCAGTACTCTTGCCTGGAGAATCCCATGGACGGAGGAGCCTGGTAGGCTGCAGTCCATGGGGTCGCTAGGAATTGGAAACGACTGAGCGACTTCACTTTCACTTTTCACTTTTATGCCTTGGAGAAGGAAATGGCAACCCACTCCAGTGTTCTTGCCTGGAGAATCCCAGAGATGGGGGAGCCTGGTGGGCTGCCATCTATGGGGTCGCTCAGAGTCGGACATGACTGAAGCGACTTAGCAGCAGCAGCAGCAGCAGCAGCAGCAACAGAAACACCTCTCTACTTAAAGAGTTTGCCTAAATGCTTAGTGACCCGACAGGGAACATATAACAAAGAACAGGAGAGTGTTTCAGAAAAAGTAAAGTAAGATAAGACAAAGTACTTTAAAAAAAATTGGGGAGACTAGAATCAGTCTTTCTTTGGTCTTGGCAAAGTGAGTCAGGTTGCAAAAAGAGCTGAGAGTTGCTTGAGCCATAAGTAGAATGCATGAGGCTATGGAATTGCTGTTAAATCAGTTTGCCTATAATAGTCTAAAAAGATGAGTCTGAATGTGCTGCTTAAGTATTTGTCTTTCATATCAGGTTAATTTTTTTGGAAGTCATGATACAGTTTTGCATGTTTTGGTTTCTATGTCTGCTCTTAGGGACTTGTTCTTATTTTATATACCATTTCTGTGTGACATGTAGTACATGTTTCTTTAAGATATCTCACATTCAATATTGACAGAGATGAAAATGTCACATTATTTTGAAAATGACAGAAGAAAAATATTTTAAATACATGAAAACCTGACATTTATCTTCACTCATGAATGGCTCTGATGTCGATTTCCGGTGTATTCCTCTTTCCTTGCATCAACACCTACCTGAATAAGTAGGATTCTTAATTCAAGCATATCAAAGACAGATCACATCTAAGTAAACATAAAATAGCTGAATCACTGATGCCTGAAGTTAGGAAGGTTGTTTAATATTACACAGTGTCACTGATTTTGCATATTTTTTAAAAAAATTTACTGTGACTCAACCTAAAAATTATTCTACTTCTTGCCCAAGTTCAGTCTGGCATAATACATATTTTCTACTTCAAAAGAGCATAGAGAGAGGAATCATTTTCAGGCATGGCTAACAGATGAGATTTCAGAACACGTTTTCAAGAAAGGTAAATTTTATTGCATGAAACTGGTCAGTAGTTGAATAGTTTTACAGCAGTTGGGGAATATTCATAAAATCTGAGTTTTTATATTTTAGGCAAAGTTAATGATTTTCTCTAAATTTGGAATATCTATCCTTTAAAAGCCTTGTTCATTTGGTCCTTCAATGACTGTAGCACTGAGGATTCTGGTGGTCATCATACTTATACTCTGTAACAATCATCAATAATAGAAGATGATTATTTCTACTTGCGGTGATCCAAGTTAACAGTGCTAATAGGGAGTGAAGAGGAAGAAACTCGATGGATGGATTTATGTCTGTGTCTGTGTCGGTAGTGTGTTTGAACTTTATATAAGAATATAAAGGGAGTTTTCTCAGGTAAAGCCCATCTGCATTTGTAAGTGAGATACTTCTGTCAATCTCCATTATTCTATATAGAAACAACATGGATAATGTAGGTAAATAGTTGTAATACACATTTATAATCATAAATGAAAGCTGAAACCAAACTTTACTAATATCCCAATGCAATTTAGTCTTTTTAATTTATTATTATTATTTTTTTCACTGGGTCTTAGTTGGAGGATGTGGGATCTAGATCCCCAACAAGAGATTGAACCCGGGCCCTTTGCATTGGGAGTGAGGAGTCTTAGCCACTACACCACCAGGGAAGTCCCTCATTGCAATTTAATTTATATGTGTGAATGAAATTTGAAATCCACGTATATTAAAAATAGATATATTAAATACATTTATAAAAGCATTTTTCTAATCAGTGTGCTAGGGGATAAACTGCAATTTATTTATTAGAACAATAAGAGAGACAAGTAAAAGTAGAGCCATTTATTGTGTGCTGAAATATATTCTGATATGTATATCTTAAAAATTATTCTATTATGTATAACAAAATAAATTCTATAGAGGAATCCTGTAGTTATAAATCAACAATATTAGAGTATGAAATAATTATCTTCCCAACAATTATTGAGGCATTTTAAATATTGATGAACTTAAAAATATGTGTGACAAATTCATGTTTATTTTATTAAAGTTAGTTATACCAAATAAAGAAAACAATGGTATTGCAATAGCATGCCAAGAAAGATAGAAAGCTGTATTGGTCGACATAAGCTCAAGAACAGAGGGAAAAATTAGTCTGGATCCCTTTGAACACTTGTTTCCCTTCAGTTTCAAATGGATACTCAGAGGTATATGTCACCAAAGTGACTAATGTGCTCCAGAACAGAAAGTAAAGTGCCAGAAAAATTCTTTTTTAGATTATGTCAAGATTAAAAATAGCAATTTAAAAAAATGGTCTGTGTGTATGCGAATTTCAAAATGTCAGCTTCAATATGGTATGGTGGCTAAAAAGGAATGATGAGTGGCATGGAGCAATGATTCCACAAACAGGAAAATAACTTGAAGTTAATATAAATGTCTTTCTGATATGAAGTACCATTGTTCACAGCTAAAATACATACCATTATCCCTCCAATGTTAGTTTATTTCCATTCTAATTTTCAATATATCTCTGAGATTTTCCAATTGAATATATAAAATACATATTTAAAGACAGGCATAGTTATATTTAATACCTCCATGATTATTCAAAACATACTTCAAGGTATTTTCATATGGTTTAGTAAGCATTAGCTTGCATAAATTAAATGATGGAGAGCATAATTAGAGATTGAGTACAGCTTTGCAATTTTTATATATCTGAGGGGAGAAGTTACTCAGTAACCAATATGAGTTTCATTTTACAATGATTTCAGACACATTCTATAAAAAGTATATGCTCTTTTTCATTCATTTTCTGTTTTTATTATCTAAGTTAAAGTTATAAAATTAGGTTTAATATGCATTAAGCCTTATTGGTTGCAAAAATAATCCACTGAACATTGATTTCACATATTTGCCAAAGTAAAAGTTTTGGGTGGCTTATGATGGAAGTTTACTGATTACATATAACAGCTTCTTAGAGGAAATGAGGGCATTGCTCACATGTTGACTCCTGATGCTTTTTAGCATTTTATATTTACACAACAGTATATGTAAAACGTGTCAATGAATAAATAAAATAAATGAAGAGTAAAAACTGGTGTCAGGAATAACAATGTCATTGGATATTTTTATAGCTATTCTGATAGATATCCTAATTAACCTTATTGTAATGGTGATTTAGTCACTAAGTTATGTCTAACTCTTATGACCTCATGGACTACAGCCCATCAGGCAGCTCTGCCCATGAAATTTCCCAGGAAAAAAGAGGGTGGGATGGTTTGAGAGAATAATACTGAAGCATATACATTACCATATGTAAAGTAGATGACCAGTCCAAGTTTAATGCATGAAGCAGGGTACCCACAGCTGGTGCTTTGTTACAACCTAGAGGGATTGGTACTCCAGTGTTCTTGCCTGGAGAATCCCAGAGATGGGGGAGCCTGGTGGGCTGCCATCTATGGGGTCGCTCAGAGTCGGACATGACTGAAGCGACTTAGCAGCAGCAGCAGCAGCAGCAGCAGCAACAGAAACACCTCTCTACTTAAAGAGTTTGCCTAAATGCTTAGTGACCCGACAGGGAACATATAACAAAGAACAGGAGAGTGTTTCAGAAAAAGTAAAGTAAGATAAGACAAAGTACTTTAAAAAAAATTGGGGAGACTAGAATCAGTCTTTCTTTGGTCTTGGCAAAGTGAGTCAGGTTGCAAAAAGAGCTGAGAGTTGCTTGAGCCATAAGTAGAATGCATGAGGCTATGGAATTGCTGTTAAATCAGTTTGCCTATAATAGTCTAAAAAGATGAGTCTGAATGTGCTGCTTAAGTATTTGTCTTTCATATCAGGTTAATTTTTTTGGAAGTCATGATACAGTTTTGCATGTTTTGGTTTCTATGTCTGCTCTTAGGGACTTGTTCTTATTTTATATACCATTTCTGTGTGACATGTAGTACATGTTTCTTTAAGATATCTCACATTCAATATTGACAGAGATGAAAATGTCACATTATTTTGAAAATGACAGAAGAAAAATATTTTAAATACATGAAAACCTGACATTTATCTTCACTCATGAATGGCTCTGATGTCGATTTCCGGTGTATTCCTCTTTCCTTGCATCAACACCTACCTGAATAAGTAGGATTCTTAATTCAAGCATATCAAAGACAGATCACATCTAAGTAAACATAAAATAGCTGAATCACTGATGCCTGAAGTTAGGAAGGTTGTTTAATATTACACAGTGTCACTGATTTTGCATATTTTTTAAAAAAATTTACTGTGACTCAACCTAAAAATTATTCTACTTCTTGCCCAAGTTCAGTCTGGCATAATACATATTTTCTACTTCAAAAGAGCATAGAGAGAGGAATCATTTTCAGGCATGGCTAACAGATGAGATTTCAGAACACGTTTTCAAGAAAGGTAAATTTTATTGCATGAAACTGGTCAGTAGTTGAATAGTTTTACAGCAGTTGGGGAATATTCATAAAATCTGAGTTTTTATATTTTAGGCAAAGTTAATGATTTTCTCTAAATTTGGAATATCTATCCTTTAAAAGCCTTGTTCATTTGGTCCTTCAATGACTGTAGCACTGAGGATTCTGGTGGTCATCATACTTATACTCTGTAACAATCATCAATAATAGAAGATGATTATTTCTACTTGCGGTGATCCAAGTTAACAGTGCTAATAGGGAGTGAAGAGGAAGAAACTCGATGGATGGATTTATGTCTGTGTCTGTGTCGGTAGTGTGTTTGAACTTTATATAAGAATATAAAGGGAGTTTTCTCAGGTAAAGCCCATCTGCATTTGTAAGTGAGATACTTCTGTCAATCTCCATTATTCTATATAGAAACAACATGGATAATGTAGGTAAATAGTTGTAATACACATTTATAATCATAAATGAAAGCTGAAACCAAACTTTACTAATATCCCAATGCAATTTAGTCTTTTTAATTTATTATTATTATTTTTTTCACTGGGTCTTAGTTGGAGGATGTGGGATCTAGATCCCCAACAAGAGATTGAACCCGGGCCCTTTGCATTGGGAGTGAGGAGTCTTAGCCACTACACCACCAGGGAAGTCCCTCATTGCAATTTAATTTATATGTGTGAATGAAATTTGAAATCCACGTATATTAAAAATAGATATATTAAATACATTTATAAAAGCATTTTTCTAATCAGTGTGCTAGGGGATAAACTGCAATTTATTTATTAGAACAATAAGAGAGACAAGTAAAAGTAGAGCCATTTATTGTGTGCTGAAATATATTCTGATATGTATATCTTAAAAATTATTCTATTATGTATAACAAAATAAATTCTATAGAGGAATCCTGTAGTTATAAATCAACAATATTAGAGTATGAAATAATTATCTTCCCAACAATTATTGAGGCATTTTAAATATTGATGAACTTAAAAATATGTGTGACAAATTCATGTTTATTTTATTAAAGTTAGTTATACCAAATAAAGAAAACAATGGTATTGCAATAGCATGCCAAGAAAGATAGAAAGCTGTATTGGTCGACATAAGCTCAAGAACAGAGGGAAAAATTAGTCTGGATCCCTTTGAACACTTGTTTCCCTTCAGTTTCAAATGGATACTCAGAGGTATATGTCACCAAAGTGACTAATGTGCTCCAGAACAGAAAGTAAAGTGCCAGAAAAATTCTTTTTTAGATTATGTCAAGATTAAAAATAGCAATTTAAAAAAATGGTCTGTGTGTATGCGAATTTCAAAATGTCAGCTTCAATATGGTATGGTGGCTAAAAAGGAATGATGAGTGGCATGGAGCAATGATTCCACAAACAGGAAAATAACTTGAAGTTAATATAAATGTCTTTCTGATATGAAGTACCATTGTTCACAGCTAAAATACATACCATTATCCCTCCAATGTTAGTTTATTTCCATTCTAATTTTCAATATATCTCTGAGATTTTCCAATTGAATATATAAAATACATATTTAAAGACAGGCATAGTTATATTTAATACCTCCATGATTATTCAAAACATACTTCAAGGTATTTTCATATGGTTTAGTAAGCATTAGCTTGCATAAATTAAATGATGGAGAGCATAATTAGAGATTGAGTACAGCTTTGCAATTTTTATATATCTGAGGGGAGAAGTTACTCAGTAACCAATATGAGTTTCATTTTACAATGATTTCAGACACATTCTATAAAAAGTATATGCTCTTTTTCATTCATTTTCTGTTTTTATTATCTAAGTTAAAGTTATAAAATTAGGTTTAATATGCATTAAGCCTTATTGGTTGCAAAAATAATCCACTGAACATTGATTTCACATATTTGCCAAAGTAAAAGTTTTGGGTGGCTTATGATGGAAGTTTACTGATTACATATAACAGCTTCTTAGAGGAAATGAGGGCATTGCTCACATGTTGACTCCTGATGCTTTTTAGCATTTTATATTTACACAACAGTATATGTAAAACGTGTCAATGAATAAATAAAATAAATGAAGAGTAAAAACTGGTGTCAGGAATAACAATGTCATTGGATATTTTTATAGCTATTCTGATAGATATCCTAATTAACCTTATTGTAATGGTGATTTAGTCACTAAGTTATGTCTAACTCTTATGACCTCATGGACTACAGCCCATCAGGCAGCTCTGCCCATGAAATTTCCCAGGAAAAAAGAGGGTGGGATGGTTTGAGAGAATAATACTGAAGCATATACATTACCATATGTAAAGTAGATGACCAGTCCAAGTTTAATGCATGAAGCAGGGTACCCACAGCTGGTGCTTTGTTACAACCTAGAGGGATTGGGGGGGGGGATTGTATGGGGGNTGAAATTTCCCAGGAAAAAAGAGGGTGGGATGGTTTGAGAGAATAATACTGAAGCATATACATTACCATATGTAAAGTAGATGACCAGTCCAAGTTTAATGCATGAAGCAGGGTACCCACAGCTGGTGCTTTGTTACAACCTAGAGGGATTGGGGGGGGGGATTGTATGGGGGAAGCTCAGCATGGGGGAGCCCATGTGTAACTGTGGCTGATTCATGTTGCTGTATGGCAGGGACCATCACAGTATTGTAAATTAATTATCCACCAATTAAAATAAATAAAATAAATAAAAAATACTGGAGTGGGTTGTCATTTCCTTCTCCAGGGGATCTTCCTGACCAGGGATGGAACCCGAGTCTCATGCATTGCAGAAAGATTCTTTACTGACTGAGCCACCAGGATTTCCTAACCTTACTGTATTTATATTTACAAACAAAAATATGTGTTACAAAGTAGTCTCTCAAAGTTTATAGTAATAATCACTACCAAAGAGAGAGCCTTTCTGCCTTAGCCATTGATATACTTTTAGATTATTTCTGCATCTTAGCTGCATGGCATCTTCTTTGAACATGCTTCTATAAAACTCTTCTTTGTCTTATTTGATTGCAATACCTAGTCTGTCTAGCTCATCACCACATCATTTATTTATTTTCTCATGAATAAACTTGAATTTGATGCCAGACTTGTTTGACGTCATGCCAGGAAGTACGAAGTTGAGTAAGGGGTTGGTGGTGAGGAAGAATCACAGTAGATATTCATCTAAGTGAAAGCCAAACTGAAATCAAAATGTACTGAACTCAGGAGAGGCACTGAGGTTCGGCAGCAAAGCCTAGTCAGGGCATATCAATAGACTTATGGGAAAGATCCATGGAAGCCAACAGTTGCAAGAATTCAATCAATACTTAGATGAATTAATACAAATATTAAAACTAGGAGGTGGAAAGTGAGGTTACATAGGTGAGGTTAAGCAGGAAGAAAAGGAGTAATGCCATGTATGCACAGGAGACAAAATAAAATCCTGCCAGAGAACTAGATGCTTTCTTATTATGTATTCTTTTAATTTCTGAATAGTACATATGCATTCTGAGTGAAAAGAAAGAAAAGTGAAGCAGCTCAGTCGTGTCTGACTCTTTGCGACCACATGAACTGTAGCCAGTAGGCTCCTCTGTCCATGAAATTTTTCAGGCAAGAATACTGGAGTGAGTTTCCATTTCCTTCTCCAGGGGATCTTTCCAACCCAGGGATCAAACCTGGGTCTCCCGCGTTGTGGGCAGATGCCTTACCATCTGACCCACCATGGAAGCTCCCATTAAATATGTGTTGATAATGAATGTATTAGTCCTTATAATCTAATGTTCTTTCTGTCAGTGCATCTTCTTATTTTTCATAGGTAGATTTTCTCTAAGAAAGGCATTAATCATTTATGTTAAATGAGAAATTTTCTAGTCCAGAAGTAGAGAAAAATGCTCTCAGAAAGTTGCTAAGTATTTTTGGGAACTCAAGGAGGGAAGTCATGTTTATATTGATCATATCCATGAAAGTGTACTTTGCGTACGTATAGATCTCAGTATGCTTTAGGAATTTAAAGCACATTGCCAGTCTACCCTTGTGTATGAAGCAGCCAAAAATGACAGTTCAATGCCACCTCTTCAAATGATTGTTAGTGGTTTGATGAAAACTTTATTTTGAAAAGTGAAGATATATTCAAGTCTAGATCACATTCCCTACCTGCTAACATTCCACTGAAAGGGAATTAGAACAATTTATATAATACAGTTGGATATATATGTTTCACTATCAAGAAAGATACATTATTGATATGATTAATGACTACAAAAATGATTACTTTCACTAGGCACATTTGGAAGCATTTAACTCACATGAACACATACAAATATATATAATACATTCATACATATACCTGTTTTTCACAGTAAATTTTCATAACAGCAATGTGGAGTTCAATTCATTTCAGTCGCTCAGTCGTGTCTGACTCTTTGTGACACCATGAATCACAGCATGCCAGGCCTCCCTGTCCATCACCAATTCCCGGAGTTCACTCAGACTCACATCC